>JARYHS010012519.1:216963975-217016603 GCA_031002005.1 Vandiemenella viatica | reverse complement strand
ACAAGAGTGAGACTCCCTTTTACATCTTCTTCAGGAATTTCTTTAGCTACTGCATTTCTAAAGTCATGTGATAATTTATCGACTTTTCGCGGCCCATTCAACAATCGGTTCTGCTTTACCCTGACGAGCTGCAAAAAGGTTACAAGCATAGTGATCTAATGAACGCCTCTCCCCATAGTTTTCAATCAAGATATCTTTTACAGAATCCCATGTTTTGGTAAAAGATCTGACGAGCAATTTCGCTCTGGCCTGGCCAGTGATCTTTGACTTTACAAAATGAAGGAGAACATCATGATCTTGCTTGCAATTAAATTAAATGCAGTTGAAACATTTTCAATGAAAGGTTGCAGTTCTTCTTTATCTCCGCTAAACGAATTTGGAATCAACTTTAATGCTTCTGATACTGAGAGCTTTCCCGCACTGCTCTCTTCAACACCTACTTCACTCGTTGCGGTATTCATCGTGAAACACTGCGCACTGCGTATTACTCACTGTTCTGCTGGGTTGAGACTGCGAGACTTGAATTATGGCGCCGACCGCTCGTGTTGTGGTGGCGTCGTCGTCCTATTGGCTGCTGGCGATGTCACCCCCTCCACTGCTCTCGCGCTGGCTGCTGGGACTCGGTCCGTGCTGCCCTCTCTCCGGTGGATCGCGAACTCCTCGAAGGTTCTTCTTATCTGCTTGCAGTATCCGGTTTCGGTTCCAACTCGCGCTCCTTGTAGCGTCGAAAATTACTTTGCTATACTGACTTCTTCGTACTGTTTCTGGCTTTGCATTTACCCTCTGCGGCTGCTACACATAAGAAATGGTTTTTACAGCGAAAGAGAATATTTGTCCCTTTGCCGTACTAATGGAAAATACTTTCCCAATATTTCTGCTATCATCTATCACTGATTTTACGTAATCTACCCCAAAATCTGACACCATTTTATGCGGCTGTAGTAACTGAGCGGCTAGTCACCACGGCCAAAGTTTGGATTCGTCTCTGATCAACCACTCCTCGATTAGCTTTCGAAGATATGTGGCCATAAGATCAGAGTGACTACGTTCTGCCCACACTTATAGCTAGTAATGAGCAGGAATCAGCGATACAAATGAAAACATGTAGTTGAAAGAATTGAGTGACTTTAATAACTTCAATAAAAATAGGCACATAAAAATACACTTGAAATATACTGCATAAACTAACTCTCATAAAAGGCATCTGCTACTAATAAAATCCTGCCACTCGGGATATTCTTTCTCAGCCAGCCAGAGGGTATAAATTGCATCAGCCATTACCTAGTAAAATCTGCATGCCGTATGGCGACGTGGTCCATCCTTTGAATCGGCGAAACGACTCCTCGGAGGCCGTTCTAGACTGCGCTCTCCAGAGTAGAAACGTGGTGGGGAGAAGTCAGGTGACTTCATCCTATTCGTCTAAAATCCCTGGCTAAGGGCTTTCGTAGTTACCCTGTAGGGGGACCGCTTCCCACGGGAAGTGACTTTGCCCAACCTTGAGCTCTGCTGCGTTGGGTGGGATTACATTACATAGGCTACAGCTTGAGAAAAATTATCCCGAACGAAAGTTAGAACATATTATAGCTAAAATCTCTCAATATGCTACAATGGAATGTGTATTCAGTTCTCTGGCCGTCGCAGATACTATGACCAATGTTTACAATATGAGTGTTTGCCCAGTCTCAATAATAAACAACGTGATTCTTTCTAAGCAAACAGGATTTTTTTAAAAAAAATACAAGTTCGTATTTAAGCAAGTTCGAGTGTATGACCTAGCGCGATCGTTCCTGTCCGTGTTTAATACCTACCTCTATTAATGCTTCTGAGTTCTTCAAGCTGAAGAGATTTTATTCATCCTAAGGGTGAAACACAGGTCAAGCTTATATTTGGCCAGATCAGATCAACCTGTCATAATCTTTCATCGTAAAAACTGGAACTATTCTAGACCCGTGACGATACGCTAAAAACAGTCACGGTCTTACACTAGTAGTAATAATAAAACACAAATGCGTTTATAACATTTATACACAACCTAAATTCAGTATGAAAGCTAGAGAACCAAGGAAGAGTGAAAAAATAATGCTTCTTTGCTTTTAGCTACCTAACCAACATTTCTTTGCAAATTCTTGAATTAAATAACAGAACAAATCTCAAAATGAACATACAGCTAGCTGATAGCAAATTAACCATTTGAACGGTCTACTGCGCCGTACTCGATACCACACTTGTTTTCTTTAAATCCAAGTAAATCATTTTTGTTGTTGGGGTTTAACCCTTGATTTGGTTATGTTGCTCTCAAGCAACATCGCTTTTAATGATCATTTTTTGTTCCCTTACCCTCTGCTGGCAATAGCGATCTGAAGCAACATGATCTTTTTGTACATTTTCAACATACGTGATATCGCCATGTAACCAGTTCTTATTCAAAAAAATATTTCTCTTATTTTCCCACCTTTCTAAATAAAGGTTTAACATATGTCGACGACAGGTTAATCGAAATCGGCAAGGAGTCTGCAGTACTACAGACTATTGCAGTATACCAAGAAATTCAAACTTCTGGTCAAGTGCTGCATAGGTAGAAGTTGGAGACGACTTCATGATTCGTGCAGAGATTAAGGAAATCTCCTAATAAACCTACTCAGTAAGTGCGTTATGGCAACATATCACTGCAAAATGCTGATTCAAAGATGAGTAACAATTAAAAAGAAAAATCATGATATTAAGGCTTCTTGTACATGGAGCTGCGTTGGTATTCCACGCTCTGTAGTCTACTTGTGTCGACAATCATGCTGATTTAACGATAAAAATTTGGGTAAACTACTACGGAAACCTCGTACAGACAGGATGCAAGTTCGATGCCCGATCTTATTATACAGATTTCAATTTTTATTGGGTTCCCGAAATATTGACTGCTAGTATGGTTTCTTCGAAATCGTAATGGTTGAAATCCTACAAATTCCTTGCCACAGATCCTCTTTATGCTGCAATAACGACAGCGAACCATAAAAATATGAAAAAAATAGCGCAGCTTCTTTACATTCCGTTAAAAAGGTAGCGGATATTATCTTTGTTAATTGAAATTTCGCAAATTGAGGAGCTCGGCTTTGTTCCCATTGTTACGAGCGAGGACAAGCGTTGCATGCAAGTCGTGGCCTGATCTGCAGCGAGTCAGGTGCAGCTATCGTGAAGTCGTCGTCAGCCGAGTGTGAAATTACGCTCCAACTTCTCAACAAACAACTGAATAGCGGGGCATCACGTGATACTTTCGCCAATGTCGATGGAACAGAGAAAGTTTACTAACCTTGGAAAATTCAGATCTGAAAATTTCATCTAATCTTCAATACTATGGTGTGGGTGTTTTTAGCAATATATAACTACACAATCAAGGTCAAATTATTCAAAGTAGGTTATTTGACTGCAGATTTAAGACTTCCAGTTCATTATATTCTGATGTTTCTGTTGCAATCTACAAATTTTCATTTGTACAGAATTTTTGTGAATCTTTTAGTGGTAACTTCTCTGAAATTTTAAGAACTTTGATAAAATCTGTTGGTAAGTAATAAGTAAAAATGCTTTGTTATCTAATGTTTTTTGACTGATATGATGCAGTTTTTCATATCTTCTTATTTCGTGCTAATTTTTACATCTCAACATACTCATTACTACTTACGTCCACAAATACCGGCTTAATATTTGTATATTCTAAACTTTATCTCCTTCTTCATTTCTCTCCCTACCATGTAATTATTCAATACCGCATACCTGAAAATACGTCACCCTGTTTCTTATTTCAATGGTACTCTTTCATAAAGGTATTTCTTCATCTACCGTTTCTAAAACATTCTCATTTACTTTATTACTTTATTTGTCCTCTTAATTCTTAACTTCTATACTTGTAGCATCTTGAGATTTAAAACCTTGATAAAGAAATTTCAGAATCTTAAAGCCTTAATAGAGCTCCTTGACTGTCTTCAATTTTCTCTTACCATTTGTGATAGAACGCTTAATATTGCTGGTTTAAAAACATTGATCTAAACCTTTTGTGAAGATTAATAATTCCCTCGCAATCATTCATCGTTACTCTGGTTAGACAACCGTGTTTCTCTGTATTGAACTAATCAAACAAATTATTTCGTAAGACACTAGTGAATGGAAATAGGAAGGTAAGCTAACTCTTAGGGACAAAATTTCTAATTCGCAGAATATAATAGTAAGAAAACTGCTTTTTCAAGTTTTGAGTTATTTCGTATTTAATAATGGAGTCAAGTGGAGTCATTCATCGCCAGGTACGAATTTGCTATCAGTTATTTGTTTGTTGAAAAACAAGTTGTATATTCAGAAAGCTGTATATATTGTAGATGAGTATTTTAGACGTACATCGTAGATAGACTATGTTGTATCTGAAACAGTCTCGATCTTAATCCCTCCCCTTTATTCTCGTGTGCATTTTTCCATTGTCATAAATTCTTCGAGCAAAACTGATTTGATGCATCACCATATTCTGAGAAGTTTTATAATTGTAGGATGCTTTCATGCATCGTATCTTGAATCTCCCACAGACAAATTTTTCCTGTTAATGGTCGAAATAATTTTGCTATCCTGAAAATCTAGGAAATAGCATTAGTATTCATGGCGATCAAAAACCCAATTAACTATTATTGATCTTCAAGGACTACCTTCACGATACTGAAGCAAACGTTTGCGATAGTGAGTATTTTGCCACAGCCAACGTGACTACTAATGCAACCAAGAACTGAGAGAAGTTTTCAGATCCGATGACATCGAAAAGCTATGCACAACAAACGTTACAACATAAAAATTTTGTGTTCTTTTTCTGGGTTTTGTACCACCAGTCTCCCAAATTGCCTCGTAACGCAGAAGATCAGAGACAATTACTCGGTGAATTTCAAAAGGTCAGTGTCATTTGAGTTATAAGGCAATCTGAAATGAATGCAGTTTTATGATTGGTTTGTGTGATAAGTGGCCATTTGCATGTGAAATTAACTCAGTATTATGAAGCCAATGTTGAAACTGCAGTTGTCAGTCTGCTATATATAATAGTCTGTTGCCTTCGTTGGAAACAGAGAATTTTTTCAACTCCGAAGTTCAGTCAATACGTTATAATGAACATGCTACGATTTGCTGACGACATTGTCTTGTTAGCAGAGAGGGCTCAGGATATTGAGAAGTTACTGAATGGTATGAACAAAATACTGAAGGAAGATTTTGGACTGAATATAAATCAAAGCAAGACAAAAGTGATGAAATGTAGCAGAAATGATCCCAATACTAGCAGATTAAATATAAAAATAGGATCAGATGCAATAGAAGAAGTAAGTGAATTCACTTACTTGGGAAGTAAAATTACAACCGACGGCCGAAGCAGGAAGGATGTTAAAAGCAGAATAGCACTAGCAAAAAGAGCCTTCATGAAAAAGAGAAATCTTTTACTTTCAAATATTGATCTAGCAATTAGAAAGAACTTTTTAAAACTCTTTGTGTGGAGCACAGCACTTTATGGTAGCGAAACATGGACTTTAGGAATACCGGAAAGAAAGAAAATTGAAGCATTTGAAATGTGGTGCTACAGAAGAATGCTGAACATTAAGTGGACAGACAAAGTAAGAAATGAACGAGTTTTGGAAATGATGGGTGAGAAAAGAAGTTTGTTGAAGAAGCTTACGGAAAAAAGAGACAGGCTGGTAGGTCATATTTTGAGACATGCTGGATTGGTTAATTTGTTAGTGGAGGGAACAGTCGAAGGTAAGAACTGTAGAGGAAGACAGAGATTAGAATATATGAAACAGATAATTGAGGACGTGGGCTGTAAGGGATATGTAGAAATGAAGAGGTTAGCACAGGATAGTAAAGGATGGAGGATTGCATCAAACCAGTCGAAAGACTGACGATAGCAAAAAAAAAAAAAAAAAAATGAACCTGCCACATACATATTTTTTTCTAGCAAAAAATCAGTGCTTTATGAGAAGAATACATCTAGCTGTCCTCTATTCATGTTGGTTAATTTCGTTAAGCTCATCGTCCTAATTTTGCGTAATTTCGAAAGTTGCCAGTCTGCTTCCGTAGATTCCTCATTACCGATTCATTCCACGTCCCGCGAAGCGATTATGCTTTAGCTCCAGACGGGTTGGTTCATCACGAAGACTTCTGGCGGACGCACAGTCTGCATCATCTGTGTGAAGTAACATCGTTGGTAAATATTACCGCTAGCGTGAGTATACCCACGCAGCTATGGCAGTTTTAAAAATTACGAAATTTCAATATTACTGTTACGACGTTAAATATACATCTTTCATTTACACAGTATCCATCATAGGAAATGCAGTATCAAAAGAAGTGGAAGTAAAAATGGGAGTGCCACAGGGTAGCGTATTGGGACCATTGCTATTCATTATTCTAATGAATAATTGAGTTGATTGTTTACTATCAGAAATTAGATTGTTTACAGATGACATAATGCCATATAAATGGATCAAAACGGTTGAGGATTGTAAACAGTTGCAGGGTGATCTGGACAGGATATCTAGTTGGGTTGGTAAATATGGATGAAGATAAATTCAAAGAAGAGTCAGCTTATTAGATACACAAATAAAAAACTATAAGGTGTGGAAAGAATTACTTATTGAAGACATGAAATGTAAATATCTTGGTATTACATTTGATAACAAGCTTAACTGGGCAGAACACTTTGAACAGGTAGTAGGAAAAGGTTTCAAAGTTCTGCATTTGTTGGAGAGAGTGATGAGGGGATATAGGCTACGAGAGAAGTAAAGGAATTGGGTTACAAAACTTTGGTCAGACCATTGCTTGAATATGGTAGTGTAGTATGGGACCCACATTTTGAGTATCAAATACAGGAGTTGCAGAAGGTGCAAAGAAGGACTGCTAGATTTATGTCTGGAGATTATCGCAGAACGCAATCAGTAACAGATATGAAAGAGGAGCTGGAATGGGACTTGTTGGAGAACGGAAGGAGGGTGAAGAGGGTCATGGGAATGTGCAAGGCGTATATTATTGATGAGACATGGAAAGATATTGGTGTAAGAATTAAAAGTAAGGCTTGGAAGGGAAAAGATGAGCATAACCACAAGCTGGCACCCTATTTCAGCTACAAGAGTGTAGGAAGAGTCTCTTTTTTAAATAAGGGTGTCAGGGATTGGAATAGGTTACCAAGAGAAATTGTGAAAGAATTTAAAGTTACCATTTGTAGAGGGCAAATGTAGGTGGGTGCAGGAAAGGGGGAAGATGGGTGCGTAGGGAAATTGCCAACGGAGTGTGCGCTCCATTGCAATTTAATTAAATATTATTAATAATATTATTTTAACTTTCAGCACTTGCTGTCATAATTCTGTAGAATCGTGTCTCAGGATTTTACATTTTAATAAAATTTTGGCCATCTTTCTCCACATACTATCTTTTATGATACCAAAAGTTTTATATATGTCTTGTCGTGGATTCTCAAGTACTTCGTTCAATGTTAAAATTCTTCGTAGATTTAAATTATTCCACTGCTTAGTCACAAATAAATTAAAGGAGAGACGTTATGTTTTCCATTAGTTACACGTACCAGTGATAACAAAGTTCCTGAGACATGGAAGGGAAAAGATGGCCATGACCACAAGCTGGCACTCGATTTCAGGCACAAGGGTGTGGGAAGATTCTCTTTTTTAGGTAAGGGTGTCAGGGATTGGAATGAGTTACCAAGAGAAATGATGAATAATTTACCGAAAACTTTGAAAGAATTTAAAGATAAAATTTGTAGAGCGCAAATGTAGGTAGGTGCAGGATAGGGGGAAGATGGGTGTGTAGGGAAATTGCCACCGGAGCCTGTGCTCCATTGCAATTAAATTTAAATTAATTAAAAAATTAATTAATTAATTCTGTTAAAAATGATTCATATACTTTTACAAGTTTTGAAATGTTAATTAAAGTGAAGTGACTCATATAACTACTTTGCCATGTTCTATGTAGCTCTAAGGCTAGAAAAAACACACCAGCGAGTAATTAGCAGCACTAAGCCAAAGCAGGAAAATTGTGACGGCAGAATAATATAACGACGTGGCAAAACATTTCGTTTATTTTCACCGACAAACCTATGTTCAATCTGCTACGGAGAGAACATTCAATTCAAAACTGACCATCGATTTTTTTTTTTCCGTGGATTTTAGCTGGTCGTTGTATAATACACCAATATGTAGTAAACTGGCGCACAACCATCATCTTATTAAAGTTTACAGCAAGCAGAAGGAGAACAAAGTCGCTCTCCTTCCTTCCATAGGGGAGGACGGGGTTCAAATCCCGTCTGGCCCTCCTGATTGCGGTTTTCCGCAGTCATTTGAGGCGAATGCTGGGATGGTTCCCTTGAAGGCCATGGCCGACCTCCATCTCTCCTCCCTCCCCGTAGTGTAGTAGGCTGAAAAGGATCTCCATGATCCTCCAGCAGCCCGCCTCCCAGCCTTCAGCTGGGAGGAATGAAATTGTAAAAAAAAGTTTAATAATAATAATAATAATAAATTCTATTTCAATCCATCAAATTTTCTTCTAGTTGCATTGAGCTAGTATTGCTAATTCCAAAATTATCTCAGATGAACGAAGTATAATCAGTTACCACAAGTTATACGATGACACAGTAATGCCGTAATGCTACCGGGTAAATGGGACCTACAGCTTTACATTCAATAAGAAAGACTCAAGCATTATGTCGTATCTTTATTTTATCTATAATAAACGGACCTATGAAAGTATGTAACTGTTTTCAATTGACTGGTAAGCAAATAATTTTACTGCAACACAGTTACTTTTGATGATGTCTGTGGGTGACGCGTTTCGACAAGTGATTCATATTTTCGAACGCAATATTGGTACATTTTTAATGTATTTTTAATGGGCGAAGTGTTTGTATCAGTTTCTGCTGGACATTAGTAAAACTTTTGAGTTTTCGTTTTTTGAAGGTTTCTTAAATCACGATATAACGTTAACTTTCAAACAGTGTAGATCACATAAAACCTACATTTAATGTTATGAGAATGAGTACGTGTGAGTTTCTGTGGTGGCGTGGTTTAAGAAACCTTCAAAAACGGAAACTCCAAAGTTTTAGTAGCAGAAACTGACACAAGCACTTCGCACATTAGAAATGTACTAATATTACGTTCGAAAATGAGAATCACTTCTAGAAACGCGTTACGCACAGCGTAAATTAAAACATCATCAAAAGTAACTGTGTTGCAATAAAATTATTTGCTTACCAGTCATTATGCCGTAATTCACAAACGCAAAGCAAGTTCTGCCAGAGGTGAAAGACATGGTAAAAGTGTGTGAACATAACGGCCAAAGCCTGGATCTGAATCGGGGACCTTGATTTCGATTATGAACTTATCACCAGCAATCAACATGTTCTCGAAAACTCCTGCAGAACCTTCCAAAGAACAGTTGGTGGTTTCATAGATGGATCACCGGTGTCATTCAGTTTTAACCCCGCGATCGTTATTATTTGTTTTATATTATTGCGTGATATCTTTTATATATATATATATATTATTATCTGAAATTGGACCTTGTCGGATCACGCAAAGCCTTAACGATTCAGTTTTCTGAGTTTCCATATAGCTTTCATTTTTTATCCGTGGATTCTCTTCCTTTCTTCAGTCCACTTCGTCCCCGGTCTCTTAATGACTTCATTCTCTGGCGGTACTTCCCACTCGTTAATTTTTTCTCTGTATGTTTTGTCTGTCTATGATCTCTGATAACTTTATGTGGGCTTTTTCCAGATCTTTTTTGATCTGCTGGACCCAGGGCATAGTTTTTAGCTGTTCTATGTACGTCACAATTTTATGAATCAGTCTTGTTGCTGGAAGTCTGTGGATATGTCCATAAAATCTTAATCTTCGTTTCCTGATGTCTGGCGCGAGGTTTGACAGTGTTTCTGATGTTTTTCGAGATTTTAGTGTATATCCGTCATCTGTTTGTTCAGGGCCAATTATCTTTCTTATTATTTTGCGTTCCTGTTTCAAGATGCTTTCTTGGTCACTTTTCCTTTGTAGAGTTAATGTTTCGCTGGCGTACAGGGCTTTAGGTTTGATAACTGTGTTGTAATGTCTGAGTTTTGTGTATATGGACAAACATTTTTTATTATAGATGTTGCAGGTTCTACCGTAGGCTCTCCTAAGTTTTTGCATGCGAACTTTCTGTGCTATTTTCTCTCCCCGTGTGGGTTCGATGATTTCTCCCAGATACTTGAAATATGGGACTCTCTCAATTTGTCCATATTTTGTGACCAGATTTTGAGTGCACGATAAATAAATGAAGTGAGTCATTAGGGCAGCTGACTGTCTTATCGAGGTGGGCTGGAAAGCAGGACGGCGTGATACTTTATTAATTCTGGCGCTGCCATTAATGTCGGAGCACATTCCTAGACGCGCTTGGACTGTCCTACATGTGGCTTCGCCGTTCCACTTGCACTGGCTTCGCACGTGCAGCCTCCTTCAGCACGTCCTTCAAGGTGTTCATCGCCCGCCACAATGTCCACTTGTTATCATTACTGCAACCGTCACGCTGATGCGCGAAACGAAGTGATGAGTAGCTTTAGCGAGACTGAGCTGATTCGCAAATTTACCCAACAGTGCTGCCGGTTTTGTTGCGTTTTAAGAAGTTCAGTAGAACGTCGATAATCCGTACTAATATGGGCCAAGGGTGGTTCGGATTATCGATTTATTCGGATTTCCGATTTGAATAGTTTCGATTTATATAGCCATTATTTTGCCTTTAAAATTACATTAGGTGCATTATAATTTTACATATTCCAAGCAAAAGAAGTCTCTAATTGCTTCTACTTCATTTTAGGGACACTTATATAATGTTGCTACATGTCAACAGAACTCGCCAACACAGCAAGTCAGTAACAGAGCCTCAGGACGAACGCGGCGTGTGTCAGATTTCTAACACGATATAATGACCTCGATGTCGACGATGCGTAAATACATAAAAAATGTGTTATTAATCATGAAATCAAAGCGATTTATCTCCATCATCTCTGAAAGGTTGGGACCATCATCAGGAAATTTTTCAGTATATTAATTGTAACTCAAGACAAAATTGATTTCATAAAAATGATTGGTATTTTGTTTCCATTCGATTTGAAGCATGCGGATCGATATCTAACTGAAAATGGGAAAGACGTGCGGCGCAAAGGAAAAAAAAAAATGCAAACATTATATTAGTAAGGGGGCATCCACAAATTACGTGAGGTGTTTTTCCGGATTTCTGGACCCCCCCCTCCCCCTTGGTGAGATTTCGTGAGATCTGGCCGGACCCCCCCCCCCCTCTGGTGAGATCAGGTCCGTGAGAACCCCCCCTAGAAATCGCACTCGAAACTCCTTTTTTTTTTTTTTTTTTTAGGTCACACCCTAACTTTTTCACGAAATACCCTCCTAAAATCGACTTAGGCGCAAATTGTAGACTTTTTTTTGGCTCTACTATCCCCAAATTTTTCGCAAAATCTCACGTGAGATTTCCGTAGACCCCCCCCTCCCCCCTGGTGAGATTTGGTGAGATTTCGCCGGACCCCCCCCCCCCCTATTTCACCTCACGTAATTTATGGACGCCCCCTAACTCGGAAAATTTACTGCATTTGTCAGAACTGAATTTAAGTTTTTGTTAAAGATTTCTAATAACGTAAGATAATTGTTGTCGGAATTTGTTCAGGTACTATTTTTTTCGACTGTGAAAACCCGCCAGCACATTGGATACGGCGGGTTGAGGAGTGGGGGAGACTGGGATTTGAGTCAGGGCTGGCAACTAAAAACATTTACTCCTAAAGCTTAAGAAAGAAACCCCTAAAATTACCATAGCTAAGGGGTAAAACCCCTAAAAAGTAAATACTACATTTTGGTTAGTAATTTTCGTTATTTATAAATTATATAATACTTCGAACATTATTTCGTTTTGTTCTGATGGTACAGAGTTTATGATACCATTTTAACATTAAACAAATTTAACATTTTAGTAGGAGGATTAAATGTTATACAACATCCACCATTTCGTCGCAGTGTGAATCGGACCACTATCACAGATTGTAGCATTTCAATTCATAAACTAATTACGCAATTTATTTTTAACAATATTATAGATAGAAAATACGCGGTTGAAATTGGAACCGTGATTAATACTAGGTCAAACTCTGAAATGTTTTAAAAACGTTAAAGCTAGATGCGTCACAATCATCTGAATAAAAATCAGCTGAGGTGGATGTATTCCACCATGTTTTATTATTGAATTGGTACTACTCGGAATCGTGGTCATTTATATTGTACGTTGGGTTTGAATTATACCAACCTTTGGGTGCAAATCAGCAGTCATTTTCAATATTGTTAATCAACAAATTGTATGTTGACACACAACAGTACAAATAATTCTATCAGAAATTTGTAAACAACAACGGCAACATTGTTGCACGTTGCTCCAACAACCACGTCTTTACATACCGTAGGTAACCAAAAGAAGTCTACGTCTGTGGTAAACACTGGGTCTATGTTGACCTTTTCAAGAAAATTATGAATCAGAGTATAGATATTTTACTTTGTGATAAAAAAAAAGGGCATGCTCAACAAATTCAACAAATAAATCAAAAAATCTCTAAAAAAAATACCTCTAAAAATTCCCCTAAAATTATAAAGCTCGTAAAAAAATCCCATCCCACGTGTACACCCACAAAATTTGATTCTGGGCTAGGGATGGCGATGGAGATTCTTTCCGAAAAATATCGATTCTTGAATCGATTCGAAATTTGACTAATCGATTCACCAAAAAAATCGACTAAAAATCGACCTTTTTCGATTTTGTTTTCGTGTTCGTATTTTCAATATAATTTCAATCATGGAAAACAAAAAGGACACCATAATAATCGATCTTTTATCATTTTTAAACTAATTAAAGTTTTTTTACAACTAAATCAAAGTATCAGGTATACAATAAGATATTTATTTCACAAATTTGTTGGTTACATAAAATAGTTTGGAAATGATATAGATTACAGTTCCCAGTGCTTAATGTACAAGTTTTTCAGGAACAACAGTCTGTCCAGTCTACATGGATCCAAGCGGTTTCACTCATCAGTTGCGATAAAAAAAAAAGGCGCTCGCAAGGTACTGATGATCCCACTATACAGGTATACTTCTTGGCTGTTGAGTAAACGTGATTAGAAATTGATTTATTTTGTTCTTGCCATTAAAGTATAGGATCATACTAAAGGTGCACAACTGCTTGCGATAAATGGTGTTTAAATTCTTCGTTTAAACCCTGACTTTCATGTGCAAGTGCATTTACATGTAGAAAGTGCTGGATCGATTCAGTAGATACTATAAATCGATTTAAAAAAATCGATTTTTTTTGGTCCAAAAGATCGATTCTTCGATTAATCGATCTAAGATTGCCATCCATAGTCTGTGCCCGTTTTGACTGTTTCCGATGGTCACCACGGCGACTGCTGACATATGCCACATGTTCCGCCTAATAAACTACACAGGCAAAGGGTACAGCACAAACAGTTGCGGCTGAGCCGTGTTAACGTACTGACGGAATTTACAGCGCGTCAGCGCGTCATACTGGCAGTTGATTGCGGGACTCCACACAGTCTTTTTATCATTTCAGAGGCGGTGCCGTTACGCAGCCGTGACTTCCAGCTTATTAGTCGGGCCACGAGAACAAAGCATCATCAAAGACTACAGGCCGCTTCCTGGGTCCTAGCTACTCTCATGTCGCTGCCACAGCCTTTACTCTGCTATTTGTTTGTATTACAGCAGATCAGACTAATTTGGAGCAACTATAATTCACTGGTTCTTTCTTCACTTGAGAGTATAATCTACCCAGCTCCAACTTTTGTATTTCGAAATATGTATCTCTTAACCACTTAAAGGAAACTAAACGCCTTACATAGAATTGTATTAACGAGCATTTACACACGATTATAGTTTTCAATAAGTTTTAAATATACAGACGTAAAGATTTTGATTCAAATTGAGAAGTTTTTTACGGTAGAGAATAGTTTCACCTCCAAAATCTTGAATTAGGGTAAGAAATGCAGTAAAAAAGAACTGGAAGTAAAAACGGGAGTGCCACAGGATAGCGTATTGGGACCATTGCAGTTCATTATTCCAATGAATAATTGTGTTGATCAGAAATTAGATTGTTTGCAGATGACATAATGCTATATAAAAGGATCAAAACTGTAGAGGACTGTAAACACCTGCAGGGTGATCTGGACAGGATATCTAGTTGGACTGATAAACATGGGATGAAGATAAATGTAATGAAGAGTCAGCTTATTAGATACACAAATAAAAAAAAAGGTTGCTTATGATTATAAGGTGGAGTAAGAACTGCTTGTTGAAGACTTGAAATGTAAATATCTTGGTATTACATCTGATATCAAGCTTAACTGGGCAGGACACATTGGACAGGTGGTAGAAAAAGTTTCAAAATTCTGCACTTGTTGGAGAGAGTGATGAGGGGATGCACGAGAGAAGTGAAGGAATTGGGTTACAAAACTTTGGTCAGACCATTGCTCGAATATGGCAGTGTAGTATGGGACCCACATTTTGCGTATCAAATATAGGAGTTGGAGAGGGTGCAAAAAAGGGCTGCGCGATTCGTTTCTAAAAATTATCACAAATCGTAATCAGTAACAGATATGATAAAAGAGCTGTAATTTGATTCATTGCAAGACAGGAGGAGGTTAAAGAGGATCATGGGAGTGTACAAGGCGTATATTGGTGATGACGCATGTAAAGATATTGATGTGAAAGATTGAAAAACATGCATGGAAGGCAAAAGATGACCATGACCACTAGCTGGCACTGGATTTCAGGCACAAGGGTGTGGGAAGATTCTCTTTTTTAGGTAGGGGTGTCAGGGATTGGCATAAGTTACCAGGAGAAATGATGAATAATTTACCAAAAACGGCGAAAGAATTTGAAGTTAAAATTTATATAGGGCAAATGTAGGTGGGTGCAGGAAAGGGGGAAGATGGGTGTGCAGGGAAATTACCACCTGAGAATGCCATTTTAATTAAAATTAAATTAAATTAAATACCGTCTCTGGAGCGAAAGGGACTAACGCATGTTGAACCAGGCTACTCAGAAAAGTTCTCGAAGAACTGGAAATTGTCCTCATCGACGTCTGCAATAGAGATAAATACCGAATGTTTATTAAAGCATCCGATTCTCTCCGTTCACTAACATTCTTAACAATGTGCACCCGATCTGGGGTGAAATGGACGCGGGAAAGAAAAGAAAACCACAGAGGAAGGATGAAGGAATACCAAGAAGAAAGATCGCCACAGTTAAGAACCACTTGGTCCACAGAAGGCCAAAACAATTAAAGAAGAAGAAGATAATAGTTTCAGAATTTTTTGATAATCGTTGCGAGAGTGGATGATACGTGTTGCTGGGTATGATCATTGATTTGTAATAACAGCCATTCTGACTTAAAAGTCACTATTGTTTCTCAGTGGATAAAGTGTACAGAATTTTGTAATCCCGGAAAAAAAAGTGAATAGTTATGTCGATTTTGCGGTTGGCCTGTGACTGTGAAGAATGGCTTCGTGAAATACTTGAAGCAATGCTAAGTTCTCTGTAATATCGGTTTACGGTGAACTGCACTTAGTTGCCAAAATGTTTTAGTGTGGACAAAGGTGGACACAGTCGCTTAATCTGAGTTGCAGCTTACTGGAATACAAGCGGATACAGAGCAAAGATGGAAAGTTGCGGGGATACCGTTCACCCCTTCCGGATGTAAACATGGTGAGGAATTCGAGCGACATTTCGTCAGGCGTACCGTACCGTCGGACTGGAAGTATGTCAACTAGATGGAACTGAACTTTTACTCTCTCCCGAGTCCTAACAGAGGAACTGGAGGAAGCGTCGACAACCGGCCTCGTTAAAAGCTCGTTTCCTGGCTCCATTGAAGGCGGACAGGGATTAAAGTTAAGATGCGTCTCACAGAGCTAGTGGAAAAGCAAGGGCAGGAGTGTTTTTTTAAGTAATTTCTCCACTTGCTCCCTAGTTTCGTTTGAAAACAATACGTGTCCGGCAAACAGAATAACAGAGCGAGTGGGTTGGTGGCTCAGTGGTTAAGTTGTTTGACTGGGATCGGAAGGTCCTCGGTTCGAATCCATGTCTCGGTGGCGATTTTGATAGGCTCATAATCCTAACCCCACCACTGGGATAGCTTGCTGTGCAATGTGAGGTACGCCATAAGGCTTCCGTGGTTCGGATTTGACGCTAAACTGTAGGTCCCGTTCACCCGGTAGGATCACCGCGTTAGGTCAAGGTAGTCGCGACAGAGGCGCATGCGCGATTAATCGAAACTCAATCAGTCGGAGACCCATCCCCTAGGGAATATACCGACGAATTATACCATGCCCATTATTATTAATATGGAATAAAAGAAAAATACAACATGAAGGATGTCCGATCGAAAGGCAATTATTGTCACCACTTTCCATTATTTAACATATTTCTGATCAAATGACGCTAATAGAAAAAAAAGGGAAACGCAATAGAGCTATCAAGGATTTCTAATGACCCCGCTGTCGACGCGCCCTAAGGCAACAACAACAAGGATTTCATATACCGTCCACGTTATCTGTAAATGATTAGCAAAGCAGTGCATTTTAAACAGCAAACAGCTATCAGTAGTATGCTATTATCGAAGGGTACAGTTGCTCATGGTGATAAGAACTGCTATAAGTACTAAAACCAAAGGATTACGACTGTGTTTAAATGCAATAGATCATTTTTAATTCGGTAAGTATGAACCAAACGCTTAATCACGTGGTAAAGCAATCTCTTCCAGTTTATTTATTATTTAATTTAATTTAATTGCAATGGAGCACAGGCTCCGGTAGCAATTTCCCTACACACCCATCTTCCCCCTATCCTGCACCCACCTACATTTGCCCTCTACAAATTTAATCTTTAAATTCTTTCAACGTTTTCGGTAAATTATTCATCATTTCTCTTGGTAACTCATTCCAATCCCTGACACCCTTAACTAAAAAAGAGGATCTTTCCACACCCTTGTGCCTGAAATCCAGTACCAGCTTGTGGTCATGATCATCTTTTCCCTTCCATGCACTACTTTTCATACCTACTGCAATATCTTTCCATGCCTCATCGCCAGTATACGCCCTGTACACTCCCATGACCCTCCTCTTCCTCCTCCTATCTTGCAATGAATCCTATTTCAGCTCCTTTATCATATCCGTCACTGATTGCATTCTGCGATAATTTCCAGAGACAAATCTAGCAGCCCTTTTTTGCACCCTCTCCAATTCCTGTATTTGATACGCAAAAAGGGTCCCATACTACACTACAATATTCGAGCAATGGTCTGACCAAAGTTTTGTAACCGAATTCCTTTACTTCTCTCGTCCATCCCCTCATCACTCTCTCCAACAAGTGCAGAATTTTGAAACCTTTTCCTACCACCTGTCCAATGTGTCCTGCGCAGTTAAGCTTCTTATCAAATGTAATGCCGAAATATTTACAGTTGAAGTCTTCAGCAAGCAATTCTTTCCCCACCTTATATTCATAATTAACTTTTTGTTTTTTATTTGTGTATCTAATAAACTGACTCTTCTTTGCATTTATCTTCATCCCATGTTTACAATCCTCTATCGTTTTGATTCTTTCATATAGCATTATGTCATCTGCAAACAATCTAATTTCAGATAGTAAACAAACAACACAATTATTCATTAAAATAATGAATAGCAATGGTCCCAGTACGCTACCTACCTCAGTTATGTGTTACTTGCACCGTTGACTTACATCTTTGCGGTTCCATGATGGTGTTCAACGCCTGACACGGGGTTAATTGGTTAGAGTCCCTGTGATGGGAGAAATTTATCAGAGTGAAGATTTTTTTTGTTGCTTTTGTCTTTAGCTTCGTCGACGTCGAGGTCATCAGAGGCGGGATGGGACTGGGGACAAGGAACGGTAAGGAATTCAGCCATGGCCTTTACTAGGAAGCATCCCGGCATTCACCTGTAGTGATTTGGGGAAACCATGGAAATCCCAAATCGGGATGCCCGGAAGGGGATTCGAACCGGCGTCCTTCCGAATAGTAGGCCAGAGCGTTAACGCCTCACCCACCACGCTCGGTGGAGGTATTGTACTAGGACAATTCAGTTTCACCATCGGAAGTGGATAAGACAGAGTGGACGAGACTCGCTGGTTGTTTGTACGGCGAGGATGCTGCTCCGCGCAGGTGTCGCTTTCACTGGCGGCCTGGTTACCCGCGGGGACGAGAGCGGCGGCAGTATCGCTGCAGCCTCCCGCGCATCAGCACGCACACGGCCGGAAGACGCCCCACCACGACGAGATATGAGCGCGCGGCCAACGCGAGTCAAGTAGTGCCACGGACAACCAGCTCAGCGGCGGACACACCGTCGGGACTCCACACCAGCATTGCACGGCACCACCACGAAAATTGGTAACCGAACCATCATTTAAATGTCGACCGATCTTTATGTTCCAGTACAACTACCACGAAAATTGGTAACCGAACGATCATTTAAATGTCGACCGATCATTATGTTCCGGTACAACTTACGACAAAAGAAATACGTATTCGACTGATCATTATGTTCCGGTACAACCTTTTACGACAGAAATAAGTATTCGACTGATCATTATGTTCCGGCACAACTTATTAAGAAAGAAATACGTATTCGACTGATCATTATGTTCCGGTACAACTTATTACGACAGAAATAAGTATTCGACTGATCATTATGTTCCGGTACAAGTTATTACGAAAGAAATACGTATTGCCAGCCATTTCCGTTTACTGTAACTGTTTGTGAGGCATCTTTGTTCAAGAAAAAACTGAATTCAGGATGCGTACGACATGTAGGGAAGAAGTATTGTCTCTGGAAGTACCGGCACATCAACGTTTTCTAATAAGCAGCGATAGCAGACATGTAGTACCAGAGACATTGTTTAACTATTCTATTATTGTAGGCCATTTCTTCTACAGTTGCTTGTTAAACTAGTAATTATTGTTTAATAAATACGCCAGTACAACTGTTGGATATTATTTTCCGGACGCGTTTCGCCTCTCGTCGAGGTATCTTCAGCGTACAGTTTTGCTGACTTTTGAATATAATGATTTTTACATTTAACGAAATTATTCTTACATAGGAAACATAATATTACTTACATTTATATATCAGTTTTGGATTATCATGCAGGACGTTTTGTTTATATAAGTATGCTAAGGTAGGCTTTATATTGCAACTTACATTTACATTTGCGTTTTGAGGTGTGGTCGTTGATCGCCTGTGACCTCAACCAGCATGTTGTTTACACTATTTCACTTGTTTACAATGTTGATATAGTTTTCCTCTAATGACTCAATTTTGAAGTATAGTCTTCGATGCACGACATTGTCAAACTTAGTTTTCGTGTGCGCTTTTGCTGTTCTGCTGTTTTGCCGGCGGTGCTCTGTCGGCAATGTGAGTTTAACTGTCTACGATGTTAATAATCTAGCGCATTTTACAGGCACAGGGTAGCCAACCTGGCACGTCAGTGTTAGCGGAGGTTATGTTCATACAGTAGAACGTCTATAATCCGAACGTCTACTATGCGAACAATTTTTTTTTATGAATTGTGCACTATTTTACAGATGCGTCAACTTTGTTTCTGTTTACAGTTCGGTTCAATACACCTTAGCACTTGTTTCGTTTGGAAATTCTGCAAACAAAGAATTAGGTTCAATGAGTTTTACACCTTGTGTTTGTTATAATCGCCGCAATATCCTCGTTACCAACGGCACAGTGGCTTTGATGCTGAATGTTTGTTGTAGCCACGACGCGTTCTTTCAGTGTGCTGGTAGTTTTGAGTTTCTTTTAAAAAATGTGCAGTTATTATTAAGTTTGGTCTGCAGTAGGGTCACCAGGAAGAGGGAACGCGCTTGTTGGCCATCAAATTTCACTATGGCTAATCTGTCAGTTCTGCATTTTTTACTTTTTAATCCAGGTGTATATTATCTTTTCTAGTGTAATTAGTTGTCATGAGTACAAGGACAACACAGACGAACCACTCAATCAAAACGACCCATGCCCTAGGCTCCACTCTAACCTGTATTACGAAGCCAGATCGCAATAATATTTGCATATTATAATTATATCTTGGCCTTCTTGCGATACATTTAATTAAAAATGCTGTTTCTTGCGATATATCTAGTTGTATGTAAATGATGCATCACTGAATTGCTCCTTGCGCGTGCTTTCAGATACCGTTGAAATGAATGTGTGTTTCCAGTTATACACACACACACACACACAATGGTATTTGGTTCAATTTCTCTGTAATTGGATTGTGAATAGTCGCTTTGCGAAAATTACTTGCCCCCTTACGTACTGTCATTGAAAAGAAAAAAAGACCGCATTTCAAGTATGTAATTCGAGTATCTGAAATATAGGAGGTGTGCAAGCTAGCTGGATATCCTCATACACTAGTCGCTTAGGACTGCGGTAACTCAGCATTCACGACTGACCTCAGATTTATTTCCTTATTAGAATCTTCTGTCGGTGTAAATTATATCATCCGCGATAAAATATCATGTAGAAGAGGACAGTACGCTGTGATATTAATGTTACATTACGTCTTCTTTAGCATCTCTAATGAACTAAGCTCAAACATTGCATATAAAAGTTGTGATCCTAACTTTTATGCAATATCAGTGCCGGATCTAGGGAGGGAATTTTATATATATATATATAAGGTTTATTACATATATAAAGTGCCCTCCCTATACCCGGTCAAGGTCATTATATACGGGAAACGAGTGAGGCCAAGGAACGGGATGGAATTCGGACATGGACTTTTGAAAGAACAATCCCTCCAGTTGTCCGGTGTGGTCTGGGGAAATCATAGAAAACCGTAGTCTGGATGGCCGGACAGGGATTCAGTGTCCTCCCGAATTCCATGACTCGTGCGTCACTGTCCGCCCACTACGGTAGGTGTAAGGGCTTATTGACTTTTCGAGCAACGGAATCAATTTCATGCGTTAAGGTCCCATGAATTTCCAAGATGGAATGTTTCTCACATTCTTTAATTGTCACTGCCGGAAATAAATAAATGAGATAATTTATTTAGACCTCGTATACTGACAGTAACATCTGTAAATGTTTGTTCGCCATGGTCCATTTTTGGAGATTAGGCTCCAATGGATTATTTGAGACATCGGTTATGAAAGCCAGCAACGTCATGTTGCTTTGGACGCCTGCGTTCAATCGTCAAAATTGTCCCTCTTATCCGCACCTTTCGCGTGGTAGCCGTAGACTTTGGTAATAGTTATCATAGAAACCATTTTCACACTGTTTTGTGTTCTAATTGTCAACCAATAGTAATAGAGACAACTGCCGTCGAAATTCATCACGAGTCTATTTCGGTGACATTACTGCAAGTACCATTGTGTGAACAAACGTCAATCCCATACATTTTACATCACAGTGAGCGGTCTGGTGGTTCAGTGGTTAAGGTGTCTGACTGGAGATGGAAAAGTCACCGGTTCGAATCCCTGTCTCGGCGGGGATTTTCGTAGACATTTAACCCGACCGTCACCTCTGACACAGATTGCTGTGTAATATGAAGTACGCTGGAACAGTACCGTGGTTGGGATTTCACGTTAAACTGTAAACTGTTTGTCTCCTGTACCCGTTATCATTGCCGGATTAGGTTAAGGCGGCTACGATAGGGGCGGAATACGCAACCAATAGAAACCCAGTCATCAGGTCATTACGACCACATGGAATTATTATTATTATTATAATACATCAATGTAAGTGCTTCGGAGAAAACAGATATTACTACACTATTACAGTCTGCTAATTGCGCTATGGTGGACAACTATTTCATTCTTGAAGTTGGCAAGTAATTGTTTTCGCAACCGAAATTTCATACCTTGTTTCTTTAGTTGGGCGTAGAACTACTGTTTGTTGACGTGGTAGAAATATTCAAACATACATGAACGTAACCAGAAGCTGCGGAGTGAGTGAATGTGTTTTGTATAAACGTGAAAAACGCCGAACTGCAGATACAAGTAAAGAGGAATAGCATCCATAATCCGTACTAGGATTGTAACGGAGGCAATACCGGATTAAGCCACGTAGCAGGAGTTAACACGCCTTCTGGGGGGCCCCGCGCCTCCTAGGGGGACCCCGCGCCTACGAGTCTCTGGAGCCTCCCCGTCAGGCTAGATGGACGACCCTTTTTTTTCTAAATTCCCCCGGAAGGCGAAAACCAAGGGCCCCCTTCTTCACATTGACTACGGGCCCCGCGCTGTCTTAATCCGGCTCTGAACGGAGGGATTCAGATGCGGATGTTCAGTGGTTGACGTCCTTGGATGCGGAGGTGGAAAAATAAATTATTTAAATTTTAATATTTCATCTAAAATAAACTTAAAATGAAGATAAGTATATTTTTATCACACATTCTACATTTTGCATAAGCATAGTTTATTTCCATATGATACTGCTATACTGATTTATTTTTTTGCCTCATCTTTCAACAACAAAAAACGTGGGATGATTTCATAAGTGAATTAAATTACCTAACTAGGCACGCGTCAAAAAAAAGGTGATATAAACTTTGCGGTGTTCGTGGCTCCGTTAATTCAAGCGTCCAGTACAAGGCCACGCCACCGCACATCTATCGCCTTTCCACCGCTCTAGCGGCCCATTCACAGTACAATTCCTGGGACCTACAAAGGATTTTCCTTTGTAGGACTCCTGTTGCACCGTGAAAGGGATTGTAGAACTACATGTATGAGGTGCTGTTGGACTGACGTCCACCGAGCTATGGCGTTGGATCGTGATTGGAGGAAATGTACTATAATTGTGTGATAAGGATACTGATGTTCAGCGAGGAAGTACGAGTGGAAAGGTTTGCTTGGGTCATCTTGTTGGAGCCGCTCTAGTAACGTGATGCGTGAGAGTATCCTATGGTAGTTCTACGCGGAGGTCCTCCTCATTGTAGCTCGAACTTATAAGTTAATCTCTCAGTTCGTTGTCACTTTCATTACAGTATCATAAGAAGAAAAAAACAGCCACGTTAGCTAAACAACAATGAGGCGAATTGCTCATAAAAAAGTATTATATATATCACACTTGCGGATGCGGAGCTCCGATAAAGCCCTAGTGCGGAGCTCAAACTTATTATTTCTAGAATGTGACTGCCCTGCTTTTTTCCTTGATAATCAGAATATTCACTTACGAGTAAACGAAAATTCGGCATAGAAGATTCCAGGAGGATTCAGACGAAATTTTGCCGCAATTAAAAATAAACAAAAACGCAGCTCAATTCCGAACTAAAGGATCAAGGAATGAGTCTGTCAAGTAGATTTATTGATAAATCATTGGACTCCTCAGTGGCGTAGCTAGGTCAACAAGGGCCCCGGTGCAAAAACTTTATTTTGGGCCCTCAGGCTAGATGGGCGACCTTTTTTTTTTTTTGCTTTGTGTTGCTGGTAGGGGCCCCCGGAGCTGAGGCTAAGGGCCCCTGAGTTGTTCTTGGGGGACCTCTGAGCTGTGGTTGGGGGCCCCCCGTAGCTGTGAGGGGCCCTTAGGCCTCCTAATACGACTGCAAAACAAAAATCGCCAGTATGCAGCATGCCGTGAAAGCCCGTGGGCCCTCTAAACTGTGCTTGGGGGCCCCCTGAGCGTAGGGGCACCGGTGTATTGCACCGCCTAGCCCCATAGTAGCTACGCCCCTGGGACTCCTTACTGGATTCGTTTTGCTTGCTCTAATAAAAAAAAAAAGTGGCCAATACGTAGAACTGTATTTATCCAAGTATGCATGACGGTTCCAGCGGCGTCAACCGCCACCGAGCTTAACAAATAAATAATAGAATGGTGCATGATTGTCGCGATACAAAATTTTAAAATAATCTCGCAGCATTGAGCATCGTGAGCAAATAATGTTGGTGGCTGTTCGGATTACTTTTAAACTGGTGTCAACATGAAATCTATATAACTGCGCTTCTAATTGTACTCCGTATCAGGTGAAGCAGGTATTGCAGTATTAATCAGTTCAGTTTAACACTTGCTGACAGTTAATATGGGGGAAAACATGTTAATGCGAACTACTGTTCCATTAACTGTTCGTTGGATATTTCCAGTAGCCAACTAAAATTTGGCATTTCTGGCTCCATTTGTGTACAGTCTGGTTTCACGTAGCGAGTGTTGTCGGTTCGAACCCAGACTTGGGCATGGATGTATTAATGAAGCGTTATAATCGTCCTGCAGAGCAGTAATACGAATGATGAAATATAAATAAAAATGTTGAGAAAATAGAAATACAAATGGAGGTAGTTGTATGCATGCTATTAAAAAAAAACCTAATAACATTCAGGCTTTCAGAGATATTGCATCGATGCCGCATTATTTATTTATTTGGGCTTGCGTAGTGGTTATTGTTTACTGGAAATGTTTTCATTCACTGTGCGCTTCTGACAAGAATAAAGGAGGAGAGAGTTGTTTTAGTAACAGATTAAGACTTGAACGTAGTATTAACAACCAAGTCTGTCTATTTACATACGGCACGTAGGTAACATTGTGTCGTAATGGCTTTGCTGGCTGGGAATTCAGAGCTTCTCAGATTTCGCGGTTTAATTCGCCAAAAACAAAACGCGTTTCTAAGAAATAAGATTGAGAGTAGATGAGTATTCCAGTAGTGTCTGGATTAAACCCGTGGACTTATCCCTCCCATCCTCCGATCAAGAAATCGTTTGTCATCATTCTACACTGACACGGTAATTCATAGAGGAAACATATTCATTTGCAAAGATATCTATTTACTACCGAATTTTCCTTCCGACTATATTAACCAAAATTAACAGTCTTGTTCTAGTGAGACAGTACTAAGCCAGGTATAGAAAGAGGAATAACAGTAATTGGGAGAAGTAAATGAAAATTATTTGTAAAGCTTAAGTCGCCACGAAGCATTGTTGAGCGCGGAAGCGAGCGAAGTAAAAAATTAATTGTGGAGTTAGTCTGACAAGAATCGTGTTAAGGTTACAGCGCGTCCTGTTAGTGAACCGAAAAGTGTGTAAAATCGATAGACAGAAGTGTAGTTAGAACTTGCAATAAGAGGCAATGAAGTATTGTTTAGCCTTATCCACGGTCAAGATGAACAAGTATAATCAGTGATGGTGGTTGGGATAGATGTACGTGCTTGGTAAATAAATCGGATGTGAACTTAAAAGCGATCTGTGAACTGACTTAGTAGAGAAATTGAACCTACGCCCAAGCCTATACAATGAAGCACATTATCCACCCACCCATCGTATCATTTATCGCCACATGGCATATTAAACCGCCTCTCAGCGAACGAAACCGCTACATTGTGTTACTTGTTGCTCAGATTGCGACGTCTGATGACGCAAGTATTCCTATGAAGAAAAATGAATGTATTAAAAACTATTGTTATACACATTTATAAATATGTATTTCATTAAAAATCCTTAAATTCTCGAATATTATTATCAGAAATAATATTGGCTTTGGAAGCTAAAAAACGCTTTCTAACTGAAAATATATCTTTGTGAAAAAATCTAGTAACTTGTCCTTCTACATCTACATCCATATTCTGCAATTCACAAACATTGTAGTTGGCAGAGGGTGCTTTGCACCAAAAATAACTCTGGGCATTCCAGTCTCGAACAGCCCGAGGAAAGAAATAATACATATATAGCACCAGTACGGCATCTTATTTCTCTAATCTTATCTCTCCTGTCATTACGACCTAAATAGGTTGACGGACGAGGTATTTCATTGCACTCGTAAATGATAGAAGTATTTCGCATATTCGCCAACAAATTCAGACGAAATCTACATCGTCTATACGCCAGACAAACCCAGCTCAATTTATGCACCATTTCCGTGACGCTTTTGTAAGGGTTGTAGCAAGCAGTCACGAATCGAGCGGCTCTTCTCTGTACTTTCTCTATTGTGTCAGTTAATCGCTTGCGTTACGGATCCCAGACTCCACAACAGTGATCCAAATGTGGACGCGCTAGAGTTTTGTACGCTATTTCCTTTCTATGGGCATGGCAGATGGAGTTAAACGCTAAAAAGTGCCAAGTCATGCGTGTAAGTAAAAAGGTGACACCATTTAGCTCTGAATATACAATTAATGGTACTGTCGTTAGAACGGTAGATTCCGCTAAATACCTAGGGGTAACAATTCGTAATAATTTGTCGTGGAATGAGCATATCGAGAATGTAATTGGGAAAGCAAATCGTATGCTTCGATTTATAGGTCTAATTTAAAACAATGCACTCCGGAAGTTAAATCGATTGCATACAAATCACTAGTGCGGCCTCACTTAGAATATTGTTGCTCTGTATGGGGTCCCCATCAAAAGGGATTAATGGAGGAATTAGAGATGGTCCAAAGAAGAGCCGCCCGATTCGTGACAGGTATATAAAGTTGGAGGGATAGCGTAAGTGCGATGTTGAAGGAGTTAAGTTGGGAAGACCTGGAGCACCGAAGGCGTTGCTCTCGACAGAAGCTAATTGAAACATTCTCGACTGACATATTTCGGAATGACACTAAACAAATATTGCTACCAGCAACATTCATATCTCGGAATGACCGCGAAAATAAGATAAGAGAAATCAGGGCCAGAACTGTACTCATTTTTTCCACGAGCGATTAGGGAGTGGAATAGAAAGGATTTACCGGACGAGTAAACATATAATCTGACAGGAGTAGCTTTCGATAAAGTACTCCGGCCATCCTGATCTGGGTTTTCTATGGTTTCCCCAGATCGCTCCAGGCGAATGCTGGGATGGTTCCTCACAATAGCCCATGGGCGCCACCTGCCATATCCCGTATATCCCTTCCAAACCATTACCTTTCCTGATAGGTGCAATGCACCCTCCACCACACACTTTTAGTGAATCGTGGAGTAATAGTAATAGTAATCACAATTCCTCAAAATACGACCTATGAATCTAAATCTAGAATTAGCCCAACCCACGACGGAAGTTATGTGGAGACCCCATTTCATGTTGCTTTGTTCTATTACTTCGAAATACTTCACAAAATCAATCGTATCAACAACTGACCTGTTTACTTTGTGCTCCTGAGCAAACCGATTCTTTTTGTTAGTTATGCGCATCGCTTTGCACTTTTTGCAGTTTAAAGTGGATTGTTTGACGATACTCGTCAGATGCTATTTTTAAGAGGCCCAATGTTTTTTGAGGATTTTCCCACGAATTCCTCTGGGATTATCAGACAACGTAGCTTTCGTTTAAAGTTATCGGTAAGGATGCATACACCCACTTTCATTTACGAGTGCAATGAAATACTTTGTGCACCAACCTGCTTAGGTCGTAGCGACAGGAAAGTTAAGATTAGTGAAATAAGGTGCCGCACTGATTCTTACATGGATTCTTTCTCCCCTCATGCTATTCGAGATTGGAATGCTGAGAGTTAGTTTTGGTGCTTAGCACCCTCTGCCACCCACAATTATGTGAACTGCAGACTGTAGATGTATAAAACTGAGCGAGCAGTTCTGCATTACGAGGGACTGTGAAGCGCAGAGTCAGCTAGCCGAATGGGGACGCGTTTGCTCAGCGTTTGTGTTTGCCGTCCGCCTTAGCCACAAACGCTCTTCCAACACCTGTCTCCGCGTCGGTTTGACCGCATCTACAGAGACCTCAATTTGACGGCGTGGTGACGAAACCAATGTTGACTACATGGGCCCCCCTGCTATGAAAGAAAATACACAGAAAAACATTAAGAAACAAAAATTTTATTATTAAATTCACTGTTTGAATAATAACTTAAGGCGCCTAGGTCGTTGTTCAAATTTGTTCAACACCTTGTCAATAAATTCAGTATCCTTAGTTAATAAGTAATAAGTGTTATACATAACATATATTTAAAAAAAAGAACAGATGCATTCCTCTTAAAGTAATCCTGCCGGCGCCCATGGTTGACTACTATCTGTCTCTACTATTACAAATCTGTAACAGAACTGTGGCTGTACACTGAGGATATTTTTTCTTTGTTTGTGTCCGGTAACTAGAGTTTCGATACACACAAAAAATACACTGTGATTAAACTTCGTAGAATGACCGATGACTGACCATACACACTTCTTTTTAATTGTGAAACTGAGTGTGGTGGGCGAGCCTCGCTTTCAGCAGGACACGGGTTCGAATCTGGCCATCCAAATTTCTGTTTTCCTTAGTTTCTTCAAATCACTCGAGGCGAAAGCCGGGATTGTTCCTTCAAAAGACCATGACCGAATTCCTTCCCGTTCCTTATCCCCAGTCCTTAAGCGCCTCTAATGACCTCGACGAGGCGTAAAACCAAAAAAAACTAATAATTGCGAAGGTGTTTATACCGTTTGGGCGATTTCCATTTAACAGACTTACATTTCAATAGCTTTTAAATTAAATTCATTCAGTGTTTTGACTAAATTGTCCAATATTTCGCTCGGAAATGCATGCCAGTCCCTAACTCCCTTAGGGCGGAAATCGAGTGCAAATTTGTGGTCATGTTCATCTCTTCCATTTGATGGATGACTCATACAGTTTATGCCAATATACATACAGGCCTCATAGCGAGTATGTGCCTCGTAAACGCCGAACAGTCCGTTCATCTTACAGTGACTTTACTCGTGTTCAGAAACTCTCCTGCTTTATTGTGACAATGGATCCGACGACTCATGCTTGACAAGTATTTTGCATCACATTTTGTTTGGAGCGTTGGCAGATTAAAAATGAGGGTTGGCCCATTCCACGGAACACATTGCCTAATAGCAGTGAAATCCCTCCAGATACCAAATTTCCTGGATTTGTGTGTTACTAGACAGATAGCTCAAGGTCTGTTGTAAAAGCTACGATGCTCTGCTGTGCTAATTGCTGCCTTAATGCGGAAGTAAAGAAATGCTTATGTGGCCAACTCGCAAGCTGACCTAATTACTGTTTCTAGATCGTTCACCGTAAACATATAAGCGATCAAAGGCAAACACAGATGTGAAGACCCATCTTCTTTAAACGTATTGCTCTGTCGTAAGAGAGAGTTTTATTTTCACTAATAATCCTGTTACGGCATTTCTCCTTGGAAAGTTCTCCGCAAGTCCATAAACAGTACACTACTGCAATACAGAAAAAGTAAAAAAAAAAAAGAAAATAATTTAGCTTTAGGTGCAAGTCAGTATTGCTGGCAAATCAAGAACACTTCAGTTTCAATAGTAACATACAAACAAATAAGATATCCGCAAAGACAACAATATGGTAACCCGACCTTTACCTCTGGCACAGCTTGCTGTGTAATGTGAAGCACGGAAGAACGCTTCCGCGTTAAACTGTAGGTCCCCTGTAGGATTACTGAATTACGTTTAGGCAGGCGACGATAAGGGCAGAATGCGCAGTCATTAAAAACCCTGTCACCACAAACCTTTACATAATAGTCTATTGTTTGGTGGGAATTAATTACATCGTAATTTTGATGCATTTGACTTTATTTTAACTCGTGCCGGTTTTCCCTTGTCTTGTCTAGTCACGGAATTTCAACGCTTTCCTCAAAACTGCAGGGTATTAATTTATTATATGAAGTCAGAGTGCTTGGAAGTCGAACAGAAATTATGTTCTATATTTGTCTGATCGAGTAGAGTTGCCAGAGAGCGCCCAGGGTATTGCTCTTACAAGTGGACCATCAGACTTTTTAGTCTTCGAGTTTGATGATTCGTAGCATGTGTTATAGGGTAGTTAAAGCGTGAAAAGAATTTTATGCAGGGTCCGAGATATCGCATCACAAATTTTTCATAGGAGATTACGTACCAAGTAAATAGGAACTCCGTTCGCGGAACAGATCGTAGCTAAGCGGAAAAGTTCCTTGTTTATTACGCTGTGGAATCGGGTTCGCACTGTTCTATTCTTATATTTTTTCAAACATCGCTTTTCTTATAATTTCAGATATAATTTCAATCTAATTTGAATATTAATATTTTTATCGTTTTTAAACTATATACTAACGTTTTTCATCTCTTACTATTTACTAATAGCATAGATCCGCTGTGCAGATTAGTTTTTTTAATAATAAATTAATTGAAGCAATTGGTTTTGATTCCGGTGATCAGTTGTTGATTAATTAGTGGACCTTAAACATTCTCTCTTAGCTGGAACTCTAATCAGGTATCGTTGTCAAAGGCTGTACTACTATACATGAAGCAAAAAAAAAAAAAAAAAAAATCAGTAAAACCATAACAACAATTATAATTTGAGTACAATTTGACTTACAGAGTTTTTCCCTTGCCTTGAAACACTAAACGAATACAGCAAGGTGAACTGAAAATAACTGTTTAGTATTGACGCAAGGTATCAGTCTTCGCATAGTGCAGTGTTTTCCGCATTACACAACTGCAGGTTAGGTTTAGTGTTTACTGTGGGAGACATTTCCAGTGAGGAAGCTTCGCAAGGTCCTACCGACGTTGGCACGTTCAACGTTGTACTGCTTACACACATACACGCTGTTATCATAACGACTCCAGTGTATCTACTTTGCACCTGTTTAGTAATACCTGTGAGTGATCTACGCCGCTGTTTCCTGTTGTTTGTCCACGAGGTGTTTGCTTGTAAATGTGTCGTCTGTTTATTACAGCGAGGTTAATGACATCCTGGCCAACCAGCAAACATTTCGGAGGAGTTCTTCGAAGAAACAGACTCTTCTACCAAAATCGTGACGTCTCGTTTGGCAATGAAACTTTAGGGGATTTAATTTTTACTTTGGACTAATAACTAAGTATTAACCTGCTAGTTGAAAATTCGATTTCGATGATTTGAGCGGATATTCATCAATACTCCGAGAGACATAGCACTACAATACGAGGCATAATGCTCCGAAACATCCTCGCATTCGGGAGGACGCCAGTTTGAATCCCCACCCGGGCGTCCAAATTTGGGTTTTCCGTGGTTTCCCCAAATCACTCCAGCCGAATGCCGGGATGCTTCCTTCCCGTTCCTTGTTCCCAGTCCCATCCCGCCTCTAATGGCCTCGACGTCGACGAGGCAAAAGGTTGCGATGCACAACAGCACTTCCAATTAGTTAAATTTTGCAATTTGTCATCGTTCGTAAAATCACTGGGAAACGTCCCCAGTATAAAATTTCCATGGTAGTTTCTGTGGTGAATGCCTTAAATAACAAAGGTCAGAGTTCGGAAAACGAGAATTTCGCGAACTTTACTTTCATTTGTAATTTTATTCTACAGCTAATTTCTTTAACTCTCTTTGTTATAAGCGATTCGTGAAATATTACTGAAATTTTAAATAGGCTCACTAATTCGGGATCTTAGACATACATAATATTTGTCAGCTTCATTTCACCTCCCCCCACCCTCCACCGAATCGCTCACGGTCATCACACGTGGCCAGTGAGAATCATGACAGGGTAGGGGGGGGGGGGGACTGCATTTCTGCCAGAAGTGTAACCAGTCCTGTTAGGTCCGGCGTACCTAATACAGTTTACTGGAGTAAAGCGTTGTGTTGCCATATGTTTACGAAACGTGTAGCCTTGTGAGTGTGTGTGTGTGTATTTTTTGTTTGCAGTTTATGAGGAGGAGATTGGGGACAGTCCCTGCTTTCGCCTTGATTTTAGACTTAGGAGGCGCGGAGTTCGGAAAGGTTGAAATATGGCCGCTAGTCACAACTTGCTTGCAACACAACTCGAAACATAGTAAACTTTAGAATTTAGTATTTGGAAGTTTTGAAAAAAGTTTTAAGCTGGCTTGTGCTTTTGGCATATCGCTTTTCTGGGCGAAGACCATCTAAGTAAAATGGAGGGTGCGAGCAGCCCCGTTTTAAATGTGGATCCTTTGCGAAATTGAGTCAATAGCGGTCTGTTTCTGATAATTTTCTTGAATTTATGCGCCTGCCGTAAACCAATGGCTTTACTATTGGAATTGGACTCCACATTTAAACTAAGGAACGGCTTGTTGTGGGTGGTTTGGCCCTTTGATCACCGCTAACACTTGCAAGCCGACAGTTCTTTTTAATTATTCATAATTACCGCCGGGTCGGCAAACATGCACAGGAGATAATCGGAAGGATTTCTTATTGCGTTTTTAAAGAATATATACAGTTCGGTTCACACTCACGTTAAATTGAATGCTTTTAAATTCAAGCACGACTTTACACAGTCACAATTTAGATTATTCCTTACAAAATTTAGTGATTGCACTGTTTAACAAGCACTTGTTCGCAAGCCTCACCGCGCGATTCTCTACCAAAGATACTCACTTACAGACTAAGATACTAATAACACCCCGCTCGCTACACACATTACTATCTGTGGAATCCCTGTTACATTTAATTACAAACATTCACATCATTTATAGTTAAAACAATAATAATCACATAGTGGTAATAAGAAAATAACTAACCAACAGCAGAAATAAAAATAAAGAGGTAAGTAATAAATGTCACAACGGAAACAGATTTTCAAAATTTTCATCCGAATACGAAGGTAAAGGAAGTAGAGAAACGTAGGATAGAGGAAGCAAAGTGTCTAAGAGAGAAGAAGTGCAGATTCTCGTAAAGAGGCGTTGTATGTGACATTCGGTATTTATGATTGTGCCCTTTCATATCATGGAGGAAGGAAATATATGGAGGAGAAGTGACGGTAAATCTGTGAAGCCGGCTCTAAACTCTCGCGCATGCGCAGTGGCGGCAGCGGCGATATTGCGTTCCCAAACAAATGCGATGTTCACATTGTGTTAGATGCTGTGATTATTTCATTTTGTAATTTGTATAAGCGCTTTATAATGCCATCTTCTGTTGCATAATGTTGCACAAATAGGCAAGAGAGGAAAGAACCTGGAATATCATTTCATAAGTAAGTTTAATTCTAATTATCGTTGTTGAAGTGGGCGGTAGGTTTTCCAAACTTCGGTGCCTGTCTATAAATATTTAGTCATAGCTCTCAATGGGATGACTTTTTTCTCAAATTTTTGTTGGTTAGTGTAGAAAATCAGCATACCTTGCTATTTTGCACATAATAGACTAGCATTACTTTTTAACGAGTGTTGAAAATGAGATTTAAAGGTGTGTGTTTTACGTCGTGATTCAGTGAATTTAGTATTGCGCTTTCTTTCGTCACGTTGCAGTTTATACTGACAGTGGATGATGAAATTAAATGTGTTGAATTATGCTGTGCAATCTAGGAATCTTGATGAAGCAAACGATGTTGTTACTGCAAATACAGTTTACGATTCAAATACGCGTGTGTGGGTATGTCTACATAGTTTGATTCTGTAGCGGCAATTTAATGGAGATTGTGGTTAGGTCAAATGCAGTCTGTACCAGAATGGTTTTGTTGTTCCATAAGGGACAAAGAATTTAACTATTACTGTTAGTAATTTCATGAGAACCAAGTTAGTGACAAAACGTATATCGCGATGGAAACTACTTCCAGCCATTTCCAATTAAGCTTACGATGTATGTTAACAAGATAACTATTTTTATTCTGGTCTAGGCCACATTTCAACCTAACCACAAGTGGTAGTATAAAAACTGAAATATCCATTCTGCATGTCCACCATTGTGGCTTTGGCAGAATTAATTTTTGATCCAGGCAGCATATCAACCCAATCTCAGTACATCCCGAAAACTAAGAAAGATATCGAAAAATTTTATTCTTTATTTTCGATTTGTCTCGTTGTGTTACATAAGAATCGATCATTAAATTTGAGTTTTGCGAAATTTTTCTTCTGCATTTCAACTCAAGACACCTCACTTTTGATACAGTATGTCTCGAGAACTAGGCGAGATATCGAAAAATTTTATTCTTTATTTTTATTTGTCTCGTCTTTTTAAATAAGAATCCGTCATCAAATTTGACTTTGACCAAATTGTTCTTCTGAATTTCAACCAAAACCATTTCACGTTTGAGACAGAATATCTCGAAAACTAAGCATGATATCAAAAACTTTTATTCTTCATTTTTTAATTGTCTCATCGAGTTACGTAATAATCCATCACAAGATTGCAGCGTTACGTTTATCCTAGAGTCCCCTTGAGGTTTTTGTACATATACCCCATGCCTGTATGGGTACGGCCTAGCCCCCCACTCCTCCTCCGCCCGGCTTCACTTCAATGCTTGGTGAAGGTCTCTTGCGTCGTCTCCATATATTTCCTTCCTCCATGTTTCATATAGATTTGCTTCAAAACACGCCATGTAGGGCAGCTAATGCGCGGCGTACCTCGCACGCGAAAGCTCCCGTCAAGAGATGACCCGCGTCCTAGACTTTCTCCGGGTCCCCGCGGGCGCTGTTAAAGAGAAAATGCGAGGTGCGGGAATCGCCCCACCTCGACGACCGCACAAAGCACTTTCGTTCTGCACTACACGCAAGTTTCTGCTCAAATCTCATACACTTAGGTCAGATAAATATTCATGCTCTCCACACTATTATTATAATTAATATGGACAACTGATAATATTAATTGGATAAATTTGCGCGGCGCATCTGTTCCGGTGATGCTCCTAATTTCTCATTTCACGAATTTTTGTTTTATATTCTTTGAACCTTTTCCCAACATTTGCGGTAGGCTGCCTCTGGTAAGTTTTACTCATCACTTGCGTGGTCAAATCCGTAGCTTTGTCTTTACGGCCGCATGTCGTTGCTGACGCCAAGCGTTTTATACCTGCTGCCTGTCAGTACTACGTTAATGGCTGAGGAAAACCGTCTGAACACGGTCCTGGGTTCGTGCCCTGTCCGTTGTACCTCCGCGATCCACCGTGAGGCGCACTGAACCACTCTGGGGGGTGGTTCACTGTCTTTGATCATTAGAAGAAAATTGCTCAACGTAAGTCCCGCTAGTTTACTCCAGTCCCTTATTGTGATGGCTTCAAAAGAAAATTTTCCATCTGCCTTACGCCGGAAATCAACAGCCAGTTAAGGCCCATTCACACTAGTGGTCAGCTCAGCTCAGCTCAGCTCAGGTCAGCTCAGCTCGCAATCCAGGGTAGCATTCACACTAGCGGTCAGCTCAGCTCAGTTCAGTCCAGATTAGTGTTGCAAACTGAAAAAAAAACAAAATGTTTTTTTTCAGCTTTGTGAAAAAAAACATGAAAAAAAACCTAGCACCCGTGTTTTTTTTCTAAATTTTGTTTTTTTTTTTCAGAAAACAATATATTTGATAAATTATAGTTTTATTTAAAAACTTCCATTTTACAAGTGTGTTTTAAGTCTTACTAAATCATATAATGTCTCACATAATGATTCATAAGTGTATCTATATAGGTAACATAATTTTATTCATCCTCTATGTCAGTACCACTTTCACTAGTATCAGCACTACCAACACTAGTTCGGTCGGTGTCGGAATTTTCTGTCTCTTCTTCTGTCTCCTCTAGATCCATAACTTTAGAAATAGTTAAATTTTCTTTTACTGGTTGTTCTTGTATTGTACGCAAAAGATTTTGAGATTGCAATTTTAAATTGTGAGCAAAGTACACACTGTGCATAAAGACTGCAACGATAGTTCTGTATTACGGTCTTTTAAGTGTCAATTAAAATCTATTATCATACAAAATAGGAGCTTTATTTCTTTTCAATCGTTTGTTTACACCAACGGTTGCAAGGAAACGATTCATAATTAGGGACCGTTCACAAACTACGTGGCTCGGTCCAGAGGGAGGAGGGGTTAGCTGGAAGGCTACGCTGGGCTACGTGGGGAGAGGGGGGGGGGGGGGGGGTTCTGAGCCAGGCCACGTAACTTTCCTTTCGTAACATTTTTCACAGTTAAAATGAGGAACTGAACTCACAACAGCATGTGAGTATTTATTTCCCTCAGTTAATTATATCCGTATGTAATTTACAATAGTCTGACAAGAGAAAACAGTACAAAATGTCTTCTGGAATCAAAACGGAAGAAAGCTACGTGCTTCGTGAGCGGGGGGGGGGGGGGGGGGGGGGAGGGGGGGGGGGAGGCAAAAGCAACGTAGGGCTACGTGGGGGTTCACAGGAGGCCAAAATGGAGCTATATGGTTTATGCACGCTCCCTTACTGACAATTTAATGAGTCAGTACCACTATACTCTGAGAGTTAACAAGTATACGAATATAAGGAAAGCCCAATAAGGCAAAAAAACCGTGGATAAATTTTAAATTCCTAATTTTTTTAAAATATCTGTAGGTAATTTTGTAGGGCTGGCAGCACTATTTCAAATAGCAAGTATCAATCCAAACAATGGGGAATATGGATTCCTTCTCGCGCAACCTAGTCTCTTCGGGAAATCCCCGTTCATAAAGAAAATTTCAGTCAATTTTGCCAATATTTTCGTAATTTTTTTTCCTACTGAACCAGAAAAATATAGTAGATTTTAAACTAATTTAAGTACTTAGAATAAACTCTAAAACAGTCATTTTAAACGATAACTGCCTTACAAATTTGAGATTTAGTAGTTGTGAAAAAAAAACGTGTTCCAGAAAAAAAACACGTTTTTTTTTTTCAAAGTTTTTTTTCATGTTTTTTTTTCAAGCCAGAAAAAAAACCGTTTTTTTACAACACTAGTCCAGATCAAGTAATAGACGAGGCCATTTCATTTCAGTCGCTCATAGTGAACAATGCCGTTTTCTACCCCAATGTCAATTAAATCGCAATGATTTTGGATCAAGAGCCTAAAAATACGTCAAGATCAAAAAGAGGATTGTTCTGAGTGTATCCAGAGTTTCAAGCGCAAACAGATCAAGAGAAAGAAGAATGCTAACTACCGGTTATGCCGTGAGAGATGAGTGGTGGGAAATGCTTTTGATATTTTAGGGCTCAAAGATTTCGAATTTATTTTAGAAAAATTAATTGTGCTCCATGATTAATTGATAACATAATTTTAGCAACATGTTTTTGCACAATTATTTACGGAAGTACGAGGCGTATTTTTTAAGTAAGTACCGTTTTGTCACACCGTGGCTGCAGCGCTACGGTTGGCGTTCCGAGCATGCGCACTGGGTACCTGCATCTCTTGCCTACGCACTGACTCCATTAAAGTCTAATTCTTCCTTGTTTACGTTGTTCACTGAGTGTTTAAGATGCCTCCGATAATCGTGAGTCCCGCCGACTGTGAAGTACGGGCTGTTATAAGATTTCTTTGTGCTAAAGGCCTAAAACCGATCGATATTCATCGTGAGATCTCTGCAGTTTACGGACAAAACATTATGAGTGATGGAATGGTGAGAAAGTGGGTGAGAGCATTTAAAGATGGCCGCACAAATTTGCATGATGAACAACGGTGTGGGCGTCCTTCGGTCGTTAATGAAAGTTTGGTGCAGAAAGTGGACAATAAGCTGAGAGAAAACAGACGCTTTACGATTTCCTCCTTGTGTGATGAATTTTCCTAATGTTTCTTGTAGTGTTTTATATGGGATTGTGACCGAGCACTTGAATTACCGAAAATTTTTCTCACGTTGGGTACCGAAAATGTTAACGGATGTGCACAAAACCAAACGTTTAGGCAGTGCATTGACTTTCCTTGAGTGGTACCACAACGATGGAGATGATTTCTTAAGCCAAATTGTTACGAGCGATGAGACATGGGTGGTCTACGTCACACCTGATTCAAAACAACAGTCCATGGAATGGCGGCATTCAGATTCGCCCAAAAAAGTGAAGTTCAAGCAAACGATTTCTGCCCGGATAATCATGTGCACAGTTTTTTGGGACAGTAAAGGAGTATTGCTTGTGGAATTTCTGCCTCGTAATGCAGCAGCTTATTGTGAGACATTGAACAATCTGCGCCGTTCAATCCAGAACAAAAGACGTGGCAAGTTGAGCAAGGGCATCGTTTTGCTGCATGACAATGCCCGTCCCCATGTGGCTTATCAGACCAAAGATGTCATCACATCTTTTCGATGGGAAACTCTAGATCATCCTCCGTACAGCCCTGATCTGGCGCCCAGTCACTACCATCTGTTCTTGCACTTGAAGAAACACCTGGGCGGTCAGCGTCTTGAAGACGATAACGAAGTCAAAACAGTTGTGATGCAGTGGTTAACAAGTCAGGCGGCAGACTTCTATGAGGAGGGTATTCAAAAACTGGTACTACGTTATGACAAGTGCCTCAATATTGAAGGGAATTACGTAGAATAGTAGAGTAAGGTACAGGCTTTCATGTTAAAATAAAATTATTGATATATATTTGCACGTATTTTTTTAATTTCAAAACGGTACTTACTTAAAAAACATGCCTCGTATAAAGTTTCATGCTATGTACAGGATGAGCGAGAGAAATCCTACTTTACAAATATTCTTTGTTTACGTGCTAACGCTGGTACAGAAGCATTTTATTCTAAAAGTATATTCACAATATTTTAAAAAATTCGGAAACAGGATCTGTATCTTGACAGTACTAAAATGTGTAATAATATTTGAATTTATATTAAAGTTTGCCGACTTTATAATAAACAGAAATAACATACCGTTAAAACATTTATTTTTTATTTATTACTCTTTGTTATTGGTTATGAGCAAAAGTTTTCAGACGTTCGTCGCCCATTTGATCTGACCTGACCTGACCGTTCCTCGTTCACACTAGCGGTCAGCTCAGCTCAGCTCAGGTCTCGACTGTTGTTGATCTTCGGTTTGACCTGCCTTGCCCTGACCTGAGCGGACCGCGTAGTGTGAATGCTCCCATTGGATTACGTGTATAGCGATTTTTGACCTGAGCTGAGCTGACCGGTAGTGTGAATGGGTCTTTAGTGTATTGTAATAGTCGCCTGTTCCCTTCCCCACACGTCTCCTAATTCTTATAACCTTTATCTATCCAGCCCTCATTGCCAAATATGCCTCGTCCGCTCTGAGCATTCCCTTTACCATCCTTCTAGCTTCCAGGGAACCCCAATCAAGCTCCTTTACCTTTATTTTATTATTATTTCTGTTACTTATGGCTTTACTCCGAATCGACATCGAGGTCATTTGAGGCGGGACGGGACTGGGGACAGGGAACGGAAAGGAATTCGGCGATGGCCTTTTGAAGGAAGCATCCCGGCATTCGCTTGGAGTTGATTTGAGGAATACGTGGAAAACCCAAATCTGGATGACCGTACGGGGATTCGAACCAGCGACCTTCCGAATGCGAGGCCAGAGCGTTATCACTCCTCATACCTCCGGCTGCATCATTTGTACGTCCAACTGTTATTTGATTGAAATGGAATTATTAGTAACAGAATACCAATCTGCCGGGTTGCCTATCAAAATTTTCAGGCAAGTATTTTTAATCAATTTTTTTTTTAATTTCAAAAATTTTAGTTCACTTGTTTTTTTTTTAATAAATTATAATTCGTTTCAAAGATAGCCATGTAGAGAATATAAAAAGTCTCTCGCACATCTACTACAGCTGGCAATCACCACTTGCGGACACCATTACATAGGCAACACAAAATTTTCATGTTCCCTATATGTCTCTGTTTGAAATGAATTGTAATTTATTTAAAAAATAAATGAACTAAAATTTTTGGAAAAAAATATTTTTTAAAAATCTAACTAAAAATACTTGCAGCCATATTTTGATAGTCAACCCTGCAGAATCGTACTCTGCTTCTAATGATTATACATAAAAATAGCATTTCAATCAAATAACAGATGGACGTAGAAATAATGCAGCCGAATCGTAGACTATGACTGTACTTGCGGTAATGTCTACAAACGAATCTAGCTGAGGGATGTGTAGAGGAGTTACGATGTGTCACGTGATAGGGGAACACTGCACCAGCTGCTTCAGAACACCCCACCAGAGAGAGTGTAGAACGGAACAAGCGTGGAAACGATATAGAAGAAACACTCTCACTGGTTGCTGTAACATGTCAATTAAAGCCATCTGCGACTCACGTTTATGACGTCATAAAAAAGCATTAGAGCAACTCGGGTCGCGGTATGTTGATAGACGTAGCGGTTACTGTTATAAGAGGGTACAGCTGTTACCTCAACACACTGTCTCCATAGTCGAGGTCGTCTGTCCAATTATGAAGTTTATACTCGGACTGGCTGAGGTACCCGGCTTAGTTCAGGGAGTTGATATGAGATTGTGTGGTAGTTGGAATAAAAGGATAATGTAAGAGGTAATTTTTTTTATTGAAAACATATTATATCTTTTCCAATACTTGTTTATAAACAACATTTTCATTTTGTTATCCGGGGTATATATGTACAAGCTTTTAGAATTTCCTACTCGATAGCAGGCAAGCTACGTATAGTTGACGGTGAGAAAAGCGGGAGTCTTTGGGGTTGATGCCGCAATGTTTTAAAGTGTGTCCATGCGCTTTGTTAATTGCCAAAACTATAGGCTAATTTGATTGGAAATTGCGAGTCTTTTAAATTGGAACGGCAGTTCAGTAGAGATCAGGGGTATTCTGGGGATTAATACTATGTGTTTCGATTCTGGAGTTTCCCTGGTCATGTAAGCGAGCGTGCATAAACCTCGTAGCTCCATTTTGGCATCCTGTGAACCCCCCCTCCCCCCCACGTAGCCCTACGTGGCTTTTGCCTCTACCCCCCCCCCCCCTCACGTATGACGTAGCTTTTTTCCCTTTTGATTCCAGAAGATATTTTGAACTGTTTTCTGCAGTCAGAGTATTGTAAATTACATACAGAGATAATTGACTGAGGGAAATAAATATTCGCATGCTGTTGTGTGTTCTGTTCCTCATTTTAACTGTGAAAAATGTTATGAAAGGAAAGCTACGTGGTGGGAACCCCCCCTCCCCCCACGTAGCCCAGCGTAGCCTTCCAGCCAACCCCCCCCCCCTGGACGGAGCCACGTAGTTTGTGCACGCTCCCTAATGTAGAAATTCCTGTGGAGGTGCCTCCAAGTGGTGATAATCGAATTTTTCCATTCATGCAACACAATCCTGGTGTTTCTCCACTAAATGTTTTTGCGTTCCAAAATTGGTAGATTTTATCCATTTTTCCGATTACGACCTGCTTGTTTTTGTTATATTGTTTTGTCGGGTCGTAGTGGAATACTTAATTTTTCTGGTTATACTGTTTACTTGTCCTCTTCCGCGCTTCTCGTAGAGTGATATTTTCTTTGGGGGCTTGCGTTCGCAGTCTTCAATAATAAGATTGTGTCGCAATTCTTGATTCTTTAATTCGTTGTTCTTCGGTTTCTCTGCTTCTCACGGTGCCCATTCACGTTCGCTGAGAACATAAACGTGCCTCGCGCTCTTCGACTGTTTCGTTTTTTTCGCTGTTCTTTTTGTTTCGTTCGTTGGAAAATTAAACGTGCCTCGCGCTCTTCGACTGTTTCGTTTTCTCACTGTTGTAGAGGGTGAAACTTACAGCCCTTTTATCTTCAAAATCACGCCTTTCAGGTTTTAAAACGGAAACCTTCTCATGGATAAGGGATAGAGGGTGTGAGGTACACAACCTCACATTTTGTGATTTTGACATTTTTAAAGCTATTTCTTTATTTAATAATTGTAATTGTATATACTAACTCTGAATTTTAAGTTCCAAGGTCAAAGTACGTCAAGATGAATATAATGAGATCTCTGGAACAGTCGAGAGAGTTTAAGAAAATATTTTAGAGGAAGAGGACGCAAGATGAAACAGAATGGCTCGATGGAAGCCACAAGAATCCTGGCGGGATTAAGAAGAGGAAAATATTAGCCTGAGGGCAGAAGGTTTAGGGTTTTGATAAAGATAATGGAATATGACTTTGGAAATGATAATTGTTTGTTTAATGAAAAATATAGGAATTATGAGATAAGTAGAAAGTGTTTTATTTGATATTGAGATTGAAATATAGATATAGGCAAAGGAGTTGATTTAAAGTTTGTATGGTAAGAATTTGATTAATAGCGTGAGTATCGAAATAAAACCAGCAACGGACAAAGAGGGATTAAGGAAATCCTTACGTACTGGTCTGCTGCAGGAAATATATGCAAAAAGTATTATTTTAAAAGTATGATTAAGTAACACTCTCATGTGTTCTCTACAAGGGTACGTTACAAGGGCTACCACACCATGTAACTCCCTTGATCATACCAAGACTCGTTTTTGAGTTTTAGCGGCACGCACATTGTACACTTACTTTTATAATATGTATTGATTAATGAGCACACAGCAAAGTTCATTGTTCTACTTGTTCTCACTTCAGACTGAAACTAAAGAGTTTACCATATCGATTCACATTTTATTCGCGAGGATTGGATAATACACGAGTTCACAGTGAAGATCGGAGATGAACTGGGCATGTGAGGTCGTAACGTGGTGAACTTCATCCTCTACGCAGGTACAGAGTGAGGGGAGGAGGGCGTGGTTTGTTTATGGCAACTACTACCTATTAGGATGCTAATCACCCCTCCGTCGACAAACCATAAAGCAACAACAACAGTAATGACGACAACGAATACGTAGTAACGTATGCTGTCCAACCATACCTTCAGCTTAGGGATATCGATCGTAGTAGCTGAGTGGTAAGGTGTCAGAGGTTTTCCATGGTTACGCGGCGGTCAGTTTTCAGGGCAAGTCTCTCTCGCCAAGTCCACAGACTTGGAACTTAATATGGATCTTCGGCAGTCTCACTTTCGACTAGGTAGTACACACTGCACGCAACTTTCACATTATCTGGCTGTGCGGCGAGTACGCAGTCTTGTACTTCAACCGTGACTGCAGGAGCGGACCGCATACATCATGCAGCACCGTCTCACCCACTGACCAGACCTCGCATTCTGAAGCGATTAAATTAGAAAATATTTTAACGCTTTTCGCTCATGAAGATTCATTCTTCGTTCTTTGTGTTATATTCGTTAATTGCGGCGACATCTCAAGATTGTTTTGTTTTGTTGGTGTTAATAACCTACTAATCTGCATTCGGCTCAGAAGATGCCCAGAGGTCATCGCAGTTAATCAACATAAAACAGACACATAAAATGCAAGAAAAAAGTAGAAACCGAAACCACGGGAAATAGTGAGACATTACATCATCTCGAAGAGTGAGGAGTTGTCACCTTGTTAGAACTTTGTGGAAAGTAAAATAAGAACAGGTTTTTCTCAGTGAAACCTCGTTTTTACTAGCTAGTTACTAGTTGTACTTGACCCTTCTCATTGCATTCTTACGTAAGGTACACTACTTGTTTTTCTTTTTTTTTTTTTAAGTTTTAAATATTTAATTTACAGATTATAGTCTGTTGCTACTTCAAAGCCCTTCCGTTCCCTATTAACACACTTATCTAGCAATGTTTCCGCTTCACAAAGTGGTCATGGTCAGCTTCTTTTGAAATGTTGTTTAATATCTGTGACAAATTTGATTTAATGTCATCAGAAGTGTCAAAACATCGTTCTTTCAGTGCTGATTTTAATTCTGGGATCAAGAAAAGAATCACAGATAGCCACATGTAGAGTTTAGAAAAGCTGAGGGAGAACAGTCATAGTTTCTGGTGAATTGACAAAAACTGTGTGTGTTAACAGGCGCATTGTCGCGATGAAGGAACCTTTATTCAGTTACCTCTTTTGCGAATATTTTCGTGCAACCGACACAAAGCGCCTTCGAACACATTTGTATAGAATATGCGAAAACTTCGCGCTGGAACCATAACGATGAGAAAATTATGTCACGATCATATTCCTGGCGTTCAAAGGAGGCAGGAAGTACTTGGTGATGCGTGACGCCTGGAGCTATAGGCAGACAGCGTTGCTAGATAGTCTAAGCGTACGGCATAACTTGAGGCGCAGTGTACGTGGTTCACATCTTCTCCCGAGGCCGATTGGCGGGGCATGTGCGGCGTGGCCTTATTACTGTATATAGTAATAAAATTCTATTGATATAAGACCTACTCACTAAGAGTTCGAATATAAAACAATGAATACTTTTTTAAAAAAAGTCGTAATTATAACACTGAAATTATTCCTATAACAGTATGTTTTTCCTCGCAGATTACAAATAAAGAGCTTCATTTTACTTTTTAGCCACCATGGTTCTTGTCTTCACTAGCATAGAACCCGGCAAGCTCGGGGGCTGGATAGGAAAGTTCTCATGTTTTATCAGGTTTTTTGATTAGATTGTCGTAAACATCTTCCATTACCATCGACTTTGGTCTATTTCCCTTCCCATTTTGAGCTACTGTATTTGAAAAAAACTGAATAGTTTCACATTTAAATTTTGCTTAAGAATGGTAGAGCGGTTGGGTTTTTGTAAACCAAATATCTACAATTACATTCTTTTGATTTTAAAGTAAACAAGCGCAAAGTTCCAACAAAATCGGATAAAAACTATGGTTTTGTACGAAAAACATCTGTAAAAATTAAGGGGGAAGAGAGGGGAAAGATTTTTAGGTTTTCTAATCCAAATGTTGACAGTATTTTTCCATTGGTTTTAAGATATACGTGTGGAAAGTTCCATCAAACTAGGATAAAAACTGTGGATTTGTATAAGGAACGTTTGCAAAAAATAAGAAGAGGGGGTAAACGAGGATAGGGGTTGGGTTTTTGTAAAACAAATGCCGACGATATTTTTCTATGTTTTAAAGTATACGTGTGCAAAGTTTCGTCAAGAATCGGATAGTAACTGTGGTTTGTGTGTCGCCGCAACAAGCTTAAAACTTTTTAAATTTAAAATTGGAATTTCTCTGACACTAAATCCCAACCGAAATCGGTCCAACGCGAATTAAAAAAATTTGTTCTGGATTTTCATAATATCACAATCCATTTTGGCCCATTTTTCTACCGTTTTCGAGATTTTTGCCAAAAAAAAATCATTTCACGTGTAAATTTTACACAAGGGTGTGATGAGGGAGAGAACATGAATTTTTGTGAACCAAGTGTAGAAAGTATTATTCCCCTTGTTTTATAATGTACATGTGGAAAGTTGGATCCTTATCAGATAAAAACTGTGGATATGTATAAAGAGCATACAGTTATACACAGATATACAAATATACACATAGATATATACACAAATACACAGATATATACAGAGATAACACTTCATTCTTTTTTTCCATCGTTTCTGATTATTTATGTTTACTGTCTATGCTAATGTCAAAAGACAAATGTTTGTAGTAATAAATGTAGAATCTTTTATATATATATATGATGTAATGATGTGTATTTGTTTCATAACATCTTACAAAAATCTTTTACATTTCTGTCAAATTTACTCATTATTCGTGTTGCCCGTTGCCAATCTGAAGTGTTGCTGTTTGTTTCTGTTGCAGAGGCGGACAGTCTGGAGGCGGCGTCGGGGAAGCCGCCTCCCATCCCCAAACCAGCCTCCATGAGCCACAGGTAAACAAACTCTAACTCAAGTTAACGCTGACTGTGTATCGAATGCTTTGCCGAATAAATTAGTTTGTTTACTAAATCATCGGTGGTGTTCTGGTGCAACAGCTGAACTGATTAATTTAAAAAAATGACGGTTTTAATCAAAATCAGACTATTCATTTTTTTAAATGAATTTAAAAAAGGCTAAGCAAACAAATGCTCTTAAATTGTAAAGACTAGCTGTTAAATAATTATCCAATATTTTGAATCAGCTACAACACCATTCTCTATCCAACAAGTAAGCATTATCTGCCTGTATGGTTATTTACCCGAAATGGGTGGCAGAGTGACATGAAACAAGAAAAGCCTCACACATTCGCTTCAATAGGCAAAAGCATAAAAATAAGTAGCAAAGTTACGAACAGACTATCGGAGATATGGAATCTACATTTAATATTATAAATGCGAATGTAATTCTGTCACTCTGTCTGTTACATTTTCACGGCTTCATGAGATTTGACAAGGAAATACTGTGTATCATTAGGAAGCACATAGGATATTTTATCCTTGATACATAACATATCTTAGTCTTGTAATTTTGGAAACTAGTTGAACGGTGACAGACAGATGGATAGCGTGTGTAGTCTCTGTAATGTTATATCGGTCACTCAGGCTTTGTTTCTCCCGCAGTCAGTAGTTTAAAGTATTGCAGTTCCAACTAAAATTAGCCTTTGCGATGATTATCATTAAATCGTAGGGGCAGACACTGAAAGCAGCAGGGGTGGTGCACTTAGAAAAGGCGTGTTTTCCCCGAGGCAGTTATATGTAGTTAGATCACGGTTTTACAACCCACAAAGGCCGTATATCTTGACAACGGACAGCAAAACTAAAAAAATGTTGTATACAAAACGTTACTGACACAAGATGTCCCCAGAAAGTGAGATAATTTTAAACCGCAAACAAAAATTTACCTGAGGAACTAGGTAGGCAGTCCCCCACAGTTAACCCCCCCTCCCCCTTTAGTTTGTTGCTATTTTTAAACACGTTGCTAATTGGTTCTCTCCATGAGACGCGTTCAGTGATAGAATGATACGGTGATTACTCCCGCGTCATATTATTCCGACTCCGTGCTATTTGGATTACCTCTTATGTAACTTATACCTTTCTGTATCTTATTCTAGCAATAAAATTCAAAGTCCTCGCGTACGAAGTCGCGGGGAACAGCTGGTACTTATCATGAGAGTACTTCGGGATTTGTGTGTACACAGCTTGTGTGGTCCATCATGATGAAGCAATGCAGTTCGATTCGCAGAGATATCTAAAACTCCACTCGTCACTTAATGGTCTTCGATTTGGAGAAAACCGTTCTACAGTTTTGGCGGCGTGCTCTGACTCTATTCCACCACTGAGAGGATCCAGTGCTTCGCTGTCACGCCACCAGAGATGTTAACCATGGTGTCTGCCCACAACAGCATGTAACCACTGTCTTATCTCTAACGTAACGGGTTTCCTGCTCTCAGCACAACACACACAGCGAGTTTTCCAAGCTGGATTCTCAACGATCACAGAACAGTTCTTTCTCCATTGAATGAAAGTCCTTTGCTGACACAAATTATTCGACCTCCTATTATTCTTTTATCGTTGGTTGCGCAGAAATGATAAATCCTGGTCTCCCAATAAACTATTTCCCATCAATATCGAGCTTCTGACTGCAGTTACCTAGCAGACATCATTCAGTTATATCGTGAACAAACTAATAAGTGGAAACTTATTAGTTTGTTCGTGGTTTGATTAATATGATAAATAACAAGTCCACCACATAGTTCACTGTAAACTTGCTTTTATTTTCATAAACACGTCGTCAACGATACTGTTTATACGAATATATACAATCCAGCGATTGTATACAATACTCCTTCCACAGATAATACAGTTCTTGGCCGTCGTAAATTGAGTCGGTAAAAACTTTGGCGAAAAACTGTTTCTCTGTCTCGGATGTTTGCTTTATATAAGCTACATCGAAATTTCTAGAACACATCAAAGGATGCCGACAGATATTTCTCGAACATTTAAAATACTTAAACAATTTAAAAATATTAAAAACAATCAGAATTAATACAATCTTTTACAATCAATACAAAATGGTCAGAAGTGGAAATTAAAGATACTTAAAAACAAAATTATTCACAGAAATCATTTTAAACTGTAGCAAATTGTCCTTTAGACATCGTAACTTGCCTTAATACTTGGAATTACGAACATTTAAGCAATTCTCTTGCACAATTCTGTTCTTAGACATATTAAATGGCCTATAAATAATTTATTTTCATAAAACAAAGTGTGTATACATTGATTTACAGGAAATTGCAAAACAAACATACAAGATCTTATTCAACCAAACTCTAGCTTACTACAAATGCTTCATAAAATAAACTTCCATTCAACTTTATGTTTGAGGGCTGTTACACACTCCCTCGGAAAGTTACATCTAATATGGGTCCCAAGACGCTTCTTTGTGTCAAAATTTCTCAATACTATCCTCAAAGACAAAGAAAGTACTGAGCACAATCGATACCTCCGTATCTTCTGTTCTGGTTCTTATAGTATGTATCAGTTTGGATTGGGTAAGTGGGTAACGCTCGGGCAGGATATTCATTAGGACGCCTTTCTAATTCCAGGCGTACATATTTCTTTACATTGTTTCTCAAAATGCGAATGTTGAGATGGTTCCTCCAAAAGACCATAGCGGAATTTCTTCCCGTTCCTTGTCCTCATCCTCTCCCGCCTATAATGACCTCAACATCGACGAGGCGTAAAACCCTAAGAAAAAAAGTTGGTGCAGTTAATTTCCTAAGCTCACCCCAGAAACTTGTGTCTAGAGAATTGCTCCATACGTCTGTATTGAGTATCGTTATGATAACCTCCCAGGTACTTTCCTGCCATGCTGGTGACTAGACCATCTTACTGATTTATTTAATGGTTTGCCTTATCGGCCATACAGCCAGTCTTTTACAAAAGTATCCATTGATGTATACAGTAGCATTTTTAATTAATTATCAAACTAACATCATGAATTATAACAGTTCGAGTGAAACACTTATGAACTAACAACCTGTTATACGTTAAAATTGATCACTATACTGTACTATTGAAATGGATAGACATACAGGTAGATTCACACTACACAATGCAAAAGAATACACATGTGTCCAAAGAGAAGATTTCAAGATGTTTCAAGGATTCAATTTTATAATATATGCAAGGAAAACTCAAATAAATATGTTTCCATTAGTAGAATAGGTCATTGAGATACTGTCATCATCATCATCATCATCCAGCCGCGCGCCGGGTCTGCTGGGAACAAAAGCCTCGCCAGCGCTTCCTGTCCAACCTCCATGATGACATAATGCTATGTAAAAGGACCAAAACGGTAGAAGACTGTAAACAGTTCCAGGGTGATCTGGGCAGGATATCTAGTTGGGTTGGTAAACATGGGATGAAGATAAATGCAAAGAAGGGTAAACTTATTAGATAACAAATAAAAAAACAAAAGGTTGATTATGATTCTAAGGTGGGGAAAGAATTGCTTGTTTAAGACTTGAAATGTAAATATCTTGGCATTACATTTGATAACAAGCTTAACTGGACAGGACACATTGGACAGGTGGTAGGAAAAGGTTTCAAAATTCTGCACTTGTTGGAGAGAGTGATGAGGGGATGCACGAGAGAAGTAAAGGAACTGGGTTACAAAACTTTGGTCAGACCATTGCTTGAATATGGTAGTGTAGTATGGGACCCATATTTTGAGTATCAAATACAGGAATTAGAGAGGGTGCAAAAAAGTGCTGCTAGATTTGTTTCTGGAAATTATCGCAGAATGCAATCAGTGACAGATATGATAAAGGAGCTGGAATGGGATTCATTGCAAGACAAGATGGTGAAGGGGATCATGAGAGTGTACAGGGTGTATACTAGCGGCGAGATATGGAAAGATATTGGTGAAAAGTAGTGCATGGTAGGGAAAAGATGACCATGACCACAAGCTGGCACTCGATTTCAGGCACAAGGGTGTGGGAAGATTCTCTTTTTTAGCTAAGGGTGTTAGGGATTGGAATAAGTTACCAAGGGAAATGAAGAATATTTTACCAAAAACGTTGAAAGAATTTAAAATTAAAATTTGTAGAGGGCAAATGTAGATGGGTGCAGGAAAGGGGGAAGATGGGTGTGTAAGGAAATTGTCACCGGATCTTGTGCTCCATTACAATTTAATTTAATTTCTCTTCTTCCACTGTAGCCCAATGTCCTCCCCTTTCTTCCATACATTTTTTAACACCTTTCACTCATCTGTCACATGGTCTTCCTTTGGGCCTCTTTCCTTTTATCTCCATGTCAGGAATCTTCCTTGGTATGTTGCCTCCATTCTCTTTACACGCCCATATCACTATTACCTAGATTTATCTGTTCTCTGTTGTAGTGGTTCCTCCTTGATCATCTCCCTGATTCTCTTATTCTGTCCTCTGAAATTTCATTTCCACAGCTTGTACTCTCACATTGTTTCCTCTCATTCATCATCAAAATTTCCGATCCAGACGCCAAAATTGGCACAAAGTAGGTTTTATAGATTGGCCTCATTACTCTTTTGCGGAACATTCCTACTCTATACCAGACCTCTAAATTTATCTGCAAATCTTCCTCTTCCATTTATCTGCATCCAGTTTCTTCCATTTTATTCAAATCAGCTTCCAAAATTTTTAAACATTCCATTCATTTAATTGCTCCCCTCCAAGTGATACGGCTATGTCTCTCCTGTTCTTCTTTCTTGTTGTGATCTTACTTCACTCTTTTTTGCAGAAAACTTCATGCCATACGATGAAATTATTCTCTCCCACACATTCAGTTGATCCTGCACCTCTCTTCCATCTTCTCCCCAAACTAGTAGGTCCTCCGCAAATAGCAATGTTTTCGTTCTTCCTTCCCCAGTACTCTGCATTCCTTCTTCAATATTTCATGCTGTAAAAGTTCAAAATAAATTTGGAACTTTTCCTGGAATTACAACCTTGCAAAATGAATTGTTAGACTTTGCACTGTTTCTTCATCCTTACAAAATGACTAAGTATCTCCAATTATGAGAGTAAATATTTCGGAATACTATCTACCCCTTTTTTTGTCACATTGATAGTGTACACAACATGCTTCACTTTTCTCTATGCTTATAATGTAAGGCAGTGGAACTACGAATAAAGCTGCTGCCTTTATAGAGAAGAGCTTTAGCCTGGCATTCCTGAGGACCGGGTTCGAATTCCCGTCCGACTATCGAGAATTTCATGGTTTTCCAAAATCGCAAATGCCGCGATGTTTCTTTTTTTTTTTTTTTTTTTTTTTTAAAAAAAAAACTTCTTAACGTCTCTTAACAGCGAGGTCTTTAGAGACGGGAAAGGGATGGGGGGGGGGGCAAGGAATGGGAAGAATTCGGCCACGGCCTTTTGAAGGAAGCATCCCGGAGTTCACCTGGAGTGATTTGGGGAAACTATGGAAAACCCAAATCTGGATGCCCGGACGGGGATTCGAACCGCCGCCCTCCCGAATGCGAGGCCAGAACGCTAACTGTTACACCACCCTGCTCGGTCGGGATGTTTCGGCTAGGGCCAAATTCCTTGCCTCACATCCTCTTTCAAAGAAAAAACAAAGACCTGAACTATTTTGAGATTCAGAGTAGGTGTATTTAATTATTTTGATGTTGCGGAACCTCAGATACAGTTTTGCTTGTTGTTTCAGCGGGCGCCCTGTGCTGTGGCAGACCGTGGGGCAGGTGTATGCGCAGCTGCTGCTGGCCCTAGCGCTCGTCTCCAGCTTGCTGCTCACTCCGGGGGCAAGATGACGCCGGCCTACAGGTCAATACAAACTCCACCATATGCCGTCTCAGAACACATTTTACTTGTGCCTGGGTTTGATTAAACAAAACAGACCCGAACCCATTACGATTTGAACAAAGAGAAGGAAATTTCGCGAGAGGAAAAATTGGATTTCACTTCACCTATTCGAAAAAAAACCTATACCATTGTTTGTTACTTTCCTACAGTTGTGAATAAACCTCGAGCTCCGACTTTACGGTTCCCTCATGTGAAATACTCAAAATAAACTCAATTTTTGAAGGAAATTAAAATTGTTTTTCCGAAAAAAGCGGTATTAATTCCTGCAATAAGAAAAAAAAATGTTCTTTTTTTTTTTTTTTTTTTTTTTTTTTTTTTTTTTTTTTTTTTTTTTTTAAAGAAATAAAATAGTCAAAATTATTTTAAAGTTTAATGATTTCGTAATACAGTATTTCTAATTAAGAAATTAAATTTAACACATTTATTATTCAGTTTTGTGTTATAACAATATGTATTGGTTTACTTACTTTAGGCATAAGTTATCAGATACTGTAAATCGGAGCGCCGGATTCTGACCATTAGTCCACTTGTAAAATAAGTGCAGACTTTGTTATTTGACGCAATTCCCTGAAGCTGTTGCAGCGACATGAAAGTCAGCAGCGTATACAGTGTGGTCCCGATATATATATATTGTATTACCTACCTGTATTCTATTATTGTTCTTATTAAATTAAATTGATAAAAACTTCTTTTAAAAAAAAGGTATTATAGTTAAAAAAGGTTTAGTTTTTTGGCAAATTGCAGACAGGTTTATTTACCCTTAACATTCAAACAAGATGACAAAATTCGTATTATTGTAAAAACAAAAATTAAAAAAGGACTACATTAACACATTATAAAAAATAACATTTATTGTATCAAAAAGAATCCAATTGTTCAGAAATACGAGTTAAACAATTCAGTTATTGATATGGTTGATTCTATGAAATATTTGGGAGTAACAGTACAAAGCAACATGAAATGGGACTTACACATTAATTCGTTAGTAGGTAGAGCTAATTCTAGGCTCCTATTCTCTATCATAGGTCGAATCTTGAAAAATTGTAATGAACAAAACAAAGGAGATAGCGTACAAATCTCTTGTGCGTCCACATTTGGACTATTGTTGTGCCATTTGGCATCCGTTTCGTAAGGGGTTGATCGAAAGTATAGAGAAAGTACAGAGAAGAGCCGCTCGATTCGTGACCGCTTGCTACAGTCCTTATGAAAGCGTCACAGAACTGATTAGTAGACTAGGCTGGGAGTCTCTGGTAGATAGACGATGCACGTTTCGTATAAACTTATTGGTAAACACGTGTACTCCCACTTTCACTTACGAGTGTAGTGAAATACTTCTTCCACCAACCTATTTGAGCCGGAATGACAGGAATGAAAAGATTAGAGAAATAAGGTGCTGCAATGATTCTTATA